>JAJHSJ010001253.1:0-62188 GCA_021015155.1 Magnolia officinalis | reverse complement strand
ACCTATTCACGAGGTCACGTGGACCTTGGGCAGGGCCCACTGTAATGTTTATTTGCCGTCTAACCTATTCACGTGTCACGTGGACCTGGGTGGGTGGGGCCCACTGAAATGTGGTTTACAAATCTAGTCCACCCAATGTGTCCCACCTGGCTGAGGGTTCAGACCAAGTTTCAGCCGTGTCCAAATCTCAGGTAGGCCCCACCAAGTGGTTTTATATGTTTAGGCATGTTTTCACATGACTTTAGATGGTATGGCCCACTTGAGTTCCGTATACGGCTGATTTTTGGGATACCCTATAATTTAAAGGAGAACCATCAAATGCACGGTGCAGATGGTCGAAACGCACCATGGTGGGGCCCACAGCTGGGCCGTGAGGCCCAGCCCGTCATCCGCCAGCGGCCAGCAGCAGCGCTGCTGCTTTTTATTTTATTATTATTATTTTTTTGTTTTGGGGCCCACCGAGATGTGATTCACAATCCAGCCCACCCATTATGTGTGTCCCACTTGTTTGGCTGTCCAGACCGAATTTCAGCTGCATCCAAACTCCAGGTGGGTCCCACCAAGCACTTTTATATGTTCTGGCATGTCTTCACATGGTTTTAGAGGGTATGGCCCACCCGGTGATCGGATCACCTTGAAACTTTGGCTCAACGCCTAAAATGATGCAAGGGTTGGGATGGATGGCTTAGATCCTGCACAAACATCAAGGTGGGGCCTATGTGGGTGGCCCACTCCAAAAGAAATTTTTTTTTTTAAAAGCTTGGAAGTACACGCCCATGTCAGTACACAACTCCATGTTAGCCGCTTCATGTCCAGCGTCTCTGGACGCTGGACGGTGTACACACGGGCCTCACGGTGGGTCCCACGTGCACGTGCCCACCATGCAATATATATATATAATCTATATATATATATATATATTATATATATAGTATATCTAATATATATTAATATATATTATAATAATATAATATAATAACTATTACGTACATATATATGTATATATGAAGGGTGGATTTCACCTAAAATGTGGTGGACCACACCGTCTGATGGATGAACATTCAAGGGGAAAAGAAAGAAAGAGAAAGATAGAGAAAGAAACAAGAGACAAAAGATGGTGATGGTGGGGCCCCGCCACTATGGGCCCCACATGATACAATTCATACATCGAAAATGGGTCCCACCAATAAGTGGCCCTAAGAAGAGAAATTTAACGGTGGATCACCCACCTTGTTGGCCTTCTCCTTGCTCCCTTAGGCTTGTATGCTCCTTGCCTTCTCTTTTAATGGTGGTTGATGATGATCCAACGGTTGTGATGGGAGATGTGAGAGTAGGGGAAAGTGGGCCACACTTGGAGAGGGAGAGAGCTTGGAATGTATGGAATTTTTGTTGCTTGGAGAGATTTTTGAGAAATGAGGGAGAGAGAGAAGTGATGGGTTGATAAGAGGTGATGGAGTGATGTGTGATGGGTGATGGTGGAGTGATGGGTTGTAAGAGAGGGATGGGTGGAGAGAGAGAGAGTTGACTTTGGGCTTGCTTGTGTAAGAGAGAGGTATGGGTTGTTGTACTTGGATATGGGGTGACTTGACTTGTACTTGACATGAGTGATTGATTAATTGATGGGACATCTCGTAGAGATTCCCTCGAAGTTCGCAACGCGCGGTATTTTCTTCGAATCGAACGCAGGCCGACATCTTCTAGCCTGGGTATCGGGTCGGTGTGCGAGTCGCGACGTTGGAACAGCAGCGACGGCGCGGTCGCTAGGATACAAGTTTCGGTTTGAGCCGACTTTGGTATGCAGGACTCGGCTTAGGATCGCGCGCAACGTTGGAAATGGGTCGAGGATTGCCGGAATTCGACCGGAAGGATCGTGGAAGCCTACGGAACGGTACAGACTAGGGTACGGGTCTTACACTTTGTTACCTTATCAATAAGTTGGGTGGCAAGTAAAAATTACGGTGGGCCCTAGGAAATTTTTAATGGTAAAAGTTCAATTTCCACTATTTCCTATTTGGTGTGGACCACATGAGATTTATAACTACTTCATTTTTGGATCAATGTTCTAAAATTAGCTAAAAAAATCAATGAACGGCGTGGATATACAATACATACGTGAAGGTGGGAGGCATGGTCAGGGATGAACTGTGTTGCTTGTGTTGCATAAGGGACTGCATTTAATCCACTCTTTATATTTTTCCTAAACATGGCTCCTTTTTTCTTGTAACAAGCCGGAAGAAGCTTTATAGTGGAAGAGGAATGCCTAACCTTATTTTTATTAGGCCCATCGTATGTCTTAATGTGCATGTGAGATCCACTACGACCATCGATGTGTGATCTTATTCTATGTCTCGAGGTAAAATGTCAGGCTGACCTTTGATTTAGGTAGGACACACCATTAGAACAATAGAGGGAGAGACATCTACCTTTGAATTTTATAAGACCCACAGTCATGAGTAAGTGAAATCCATTACAACCATTAGATGTCACACCAAAGGTTAGGCATACAACTCAAAATTCAAGCCCATACTTGATTTAAGTGTGCCTCATGAAAGGAATCATTTTAGAAGGTGAGCTTTTTTTGCACACTATTTCCAATTATGTGGTCCACTTGAACCATGGATGGAGTTGATTTTTAGTTCCTAGGTCTAACATGAGGTGACACACATGATTGTTAAGGTGCATTTTATATTAACACCACAGTGGGGCCCACCCAAGCCAAGGATTATTTTCAAAAGACCTCTTAAAAAGCTAGAGTGAAACAAACGCCCCCTCTCTCAACATTAATTAGCATTAATTAAGTGTGTATATTGTATTTAAGATGAAAATTTTCTCATTAAATGCCCAGCTAGTTGGACCAAAATGGACTGTCCAACTAGTTGTGTGTGAGCATCTCTCTCTCTCTCTCTCTCTCTCTCTCTCTCTCTCTCTATATATATATATATATATATAGGTCTCTTTTTCTTCAAAGCAAAGGCTGCCATTTTCGTTTTATTTTTATGCTATCTTCTTCCATTCCCCTCCTTTCTCTTATTTCCCCTCTTTTCCCCATCATTTTTTTTTTTCATTTCTTTGTATTTTAGTTATCTCCCTTCATCAACCAATATGATGAAGGTGTTGAGGGCTCTTTGGATGGGAGTAAATGGGGGGAATCAGGAGTATATGGCATTTGCGAAATGTTTGGATGGGAGTAAATGGCCCTGTAAATGAATTTCTCCCTGTACTAGAGGAATTGGACGTAAATAGGATGAAATGCCTTCTTAAGCTCCCTTTAGAGTCGCATGAATAAACAAATGTATTGCTACACACATGTCCACCATACATGTGGCACGCTAATGATACTACAAAACAATCTAATTATCGGTTCCATTAAAATCACAGTAATAGAATAATCCAAACCGTCTAAATATTGTACATTTAATTAGACAATTTAAAAATGTTCTTTGTGATCTTTACGTTTGTTGTTATGTTTGATGCGGAAAGATAAGAAATAAATTACTTAAAGATAGGCTTAAGGCACGTTACTATGTCGCTATCTTTAAGGCGATATTCACACCCTACTGGTGATTAAACCAATTTGCAAGAGGATTACAACAAATCCGCCTCCAGGATACAATAGGCCTCTTTTCCAAGACTGGAGAAATGTAGGTTTCGGCCTGCAAAACCAAAAAACTGCACCCCGAACACACTTTTACAGCATACAACCCTAACTTTTGTGCTATTACAATTTATCCCTTGAAAACTGTTTAATTTATTGCCTGAAAACTATTTATAGTTTAGCGCCTGAAAAGTGTATCTTTCCAAAAACCTTTCAAAAATGAAAATGGAGAAGAAGAAGAAGATGGAGAGGAGATTGTTGAAAATTGTGTATTCGGATTGACCTAAAGATGAGTTTATATAGAATCACAAGAGATGCTAAAGACCCTTTTCATGAAAAGACATCTTCTTCCATGGTGTCTTTTCAACAATAGTGGTGTCTTTCCAACAATGGCATCCTTCCATTTCAAATTCAAAAGATGCTCTCTTTACCAAGAGGTATCACCATTCACAAATGAATGGTCACCAACAATCACCAAAGCCATAACTTTTTTCCCAAAATAAAATTGCTTTTCTTCTTATTTTGAAAAAACCCAACAATCCCCCACTATTTTTCAAAATACAGAGGTCAGGGTATGTAAGGAAAATATGTACATAGGAAAAGGTGTCTTATGGACTTGAACCTTCACTTAGTGTGAACAAATCAAAGTTGAATCAGAATTCTTAGTGACTATGGTCTTGAACTAAGTATTCTATATGACACAACCGGACATGTTACACACACATATATTTCAATTGTCATGTGTTCTAAAATTATAGCACATTAACGGCCTTGTGCTCTGTTCTGGATTCATGAGTTCATGAGAGTAGCCAAAACTCTCGAACATCAGGAAGTGGCCCCGCTTCCAATACTTATATAGGCAAGTCCTTATGAATGCCCCTATAACTATAACACTCTTGAAAGGACTCATTAAGAGCAACAACTCATCCTCTTTTTTATCATTACAAGTACCAAGCACTATACATACATCTAGGAATGAGACAGATAGAAAACGTACAATGCTGCTTCAAACACTTCTTATGAGGTACTTTGCCCATTGAACCTATTAACTTAGGTTGGGTTTCCCTCATCTGGTGTCTGTGAAATTGGCTTAAGTCTCATTCCTCTTGATGTTCTACTAACAACATCCCTTGCCAGTCCCTTGGTGAACGGGTCCGCTAGATTCTGGATAGATCGTATATATTGTATTGTTATAATACCATCACCAAGTAGTTGCCGCACAAAACTATGCCTTAAACTGATATGTCTGGATTTTTCATTATAAATCTTGTTATATGCTTTTGATAGTGTTGCTTCACTATCACAGTAGATAGAGACCGGTGGTAAAGGCCTTACCAATAATAGTATTTCTGATAACAGGTTTCTTAACCATTCTACTTTTTTAATACTAGCTGCCAAAGCTATGAATTCAGATTCTATGGTAGAGTGAGATATGAAAGTTTACTTCTTGGATCCCCAAGAAATGGTAGTTCCTCAAAGTGTAAAAATCCATCTACTGGTAGACTTAGATTCATTAGAATTAATAACCCAACTTGCATCACTATATCTTTAAAGTACACTAGGGTAACCAGAAAAATGTAAACCATAGTTAATTATTTTTCTCAAGTATCTGAGTACTTTATAGACAACATTCCAATGATCTAAACTTGGATTACTTGTAAACCTACTCAATTTACCTACTGCAAAAGCAATATCAGGTTGAGTAGAAATCACAGCATACATAAGACTGTCAATCACCTTGGAATACTCTAACTAAGATACACTACAACCATCATTTTTAATTAACTTGATATTAGAATAAAAAAGAGTAGAAACTGGGTTCTTATCATAGTGATCAAACTTTTTAAGTATTTTTTCAATATAATGTGATTGAGATATGTTATACCATCATTGTTTCTTAATAACTTGATACCTAAAATCACATTAGCTTCACCCATATCCTTCATGTCAAAACTAGATGATAAGAATCTTTTAGTGTTATTTATAACTTCTAAATATGTACCAAAGATTAACATATCATTTACATAAAGACATATAAACTCCTTTATTATTAGAGAATTTTGAATATACACATTTATCAGATTCATTAATCTTAAAATCATATGAGGTGACTACTTTATCGAATTTTTCATGCCATTGTTTAGGTGTTTGTTTAAGTCCATATAGCGACTTGATCAATTTACACACTTTATTTTCTTGTCTTGGAACTATAAAACCTTCTGGTTGCTCCATATAAACCTCTTTATCGAGGTCACCATTTAGAAAAACTATCTTTACATCTATCTGATGAATTTCTAACTTATGAATGAATTTTAGAGCAACTAATACTCGGATAGTTGATATCCTTGCTACTGAAGCAGAGGTATCGAAAAAATCAATACATTCTTTTTGTGTAAATCCTCTAGCCACTAATCTGGCCTTAAACCTTTTTATAGTTCCATCTGGTCTTAATTTTCTTTTGAAAATCCATTTACAACTTATTAGTTTTGATCTTGGAGGCATATCCACAAGTTTCCATGTTCCATTTTTCAATATAGAATCCATTTCATCGTTTATAGCTTCCTTTAAAAAAGAAGCATCCTGAGATCTAAGGACATCATCTATTATTACCGGATCATTTTCTATATTATATATTAATATGGTTTCCTTTGTTATGTTATCTTTATCTTATTTTATTAGCAAAAGGTAGAAATCGGGTCCAAAAGATATATCTGTTCTGATTCTCTTGGTCCTTCTAGGTTATATGTCCTATTTATCAAGACTGCTGATATCTTGATTAGGTATTTGAGAACTACTGCTTGTACTAGGATCTTGAGGTCTTATCTATTTTCTATTTATAGAAGAGAATGAGTTTTCATAAAACTCGGCATCTCTAGATTCTATTACGGTGTTTATCGGGATCGCATGATTAGATTCTACAACTAGAAACCTACAAGCCTTACTATTTTGTGCATATCCTATGAAAATACACTCAACAGATCTAAACCCTATCTTAGGCCTTATAGAATCAGTAAGCCTAACTAAGGCTCTACAACCCCATACCTTAAAAATATGAGATGTTAGGAATCCTATACTTCCATAGTTCATATGGAGTCTTACAAGTCTTGGAGTGAGGTATCCTATTAAACATATGACAGACAGTCAATAGGACTTCTTCCCAAAATCCTGAACTTAAACCTGCATTATTGAGTATAGAGTTTATCATGTCTATGAGAGACCTGTTTTTCCGTTCTGCTATCCCATTTTGTTGGGGTAAATAGGGAGCTGTAATTTGGTGAATTATATCATGAGTCTTGCAAAACTCTGAGAATTCTGAGGATAGATTTTTTCCTCCCCTGTTTAACCTTAGAATTTTAATCTTTCGGTCTAATTGGTTCTCAACTTCTACCTTATATATCTTGAATTTTTATAGTGCCTCATCTTTATTCTTCAATAGGTATATTAAGGTATAATGGGAGAAATCATCTATAAAGGTTATGAAGTACCTCTTTCCCTCTCTTGTTATTAAACCACTCATTTCACATATGTCACTATGAACTAGGTCTAGGAGTTGTGATTCTCTTTCCTTGGATTGTACATAAATACTACATTTGTTATTAGGTTTTGTATACTTAGGGATTAGATTAAGATTATACATTATCCGTACTATGATAACTAACATGTCAAATATCATGTGAATCAAGCATATAAACGGAAGAAGAATTTTCATTTATAAGGTTCAACTTGAACATTCCATTGGATACATAACCCTTCCCTACATATACTCCATTTTTAAACACAATCAATTTATCAAATTCAAATAGGAGTCTGAATCCAAACTTAGTCAGTAGACTAGTTGATATAAGATTCCTCCTAATATCTGGTACATGTAGCACATCGTTCAGAGTAAGGACTTTTCCGGAAGTTAGATTAAGATGTAGCTTCCCTTTTCCTACAACCTTAGATGTGGAGGCATTCCCCATATATAGTTCTTGATTATCCCCCACTATTTCGTAGGAATTGAACATGTTGTAATTTCTACAAACATGTCTGGTAGCGCCAGAATCTACCCACCATTCAACATCCTCATATACCATTTGAACTTCAGAAAACGACAACTGTCAAATTAATGTCTTTTGTCATATTGACTTGTTGTTTCTTTTCTTACATTTTCTTTTTGTATTTTCAGCAGTCTTTCTTAAAGTGACTAGGAATTTTGCAAAAGAAGCATGGACCCTTCTTTGATGTATTCTTTTTGAATCCTTAGTTATTAGGTTTGAGCCTATCATCTCTCTTGAAAAGTGGCTTCTCTGATTCTCGATCAACACTATTCTCGACTATATTAGCGTTACTTAAGGGCTCATGTTGTTCTTCCTTTTTTTCACGGAGCCTTGATTCTTCTTTTGTTCGAAGAACCATTGGGAGGTCCTCTAAGGACATTTTCTCTTTTTTCTGTTTCAATGATTTTCTAGTATCCTTCCATTTAGGTGGAAGTTTAGCAATAATGGTGGATACTTGAAAAGATTCGTCATGATTAGTGCCATCGGCAATAATCTATTAGATGATAACCTGTAACTTATGTACTTGATCAAGGATAGGTTTTTCATCCAACATTTTGAATTCTAAAAACTGACTTATAAGGAATTTTTTGTTGCATTCGTCCTCTGATGTGTATTTGGTGAGCAGTGCCTAGATTTTTTTATATGTCTGGATTTTTCATCCAACATTTGTGGCTCACACGAGGCTCGAAATATCCTTATTTATGACAAAAGTATATATTTCAATGGGCATATTACAATCATTCTACTAAATATCACATTTGTGCACTAATTTAGGATATTAAAGTTTATTTGGGATATCACATATATTTATCGTGAATATATTAAAAAATTCCACAACATTTCAATTCCTCTTCCATCTAACCAGAATATTTAGATTTTAAATGCATTTCATTTATTCTCATCCAAACAAAACTGAGTAAGTTATTTACTCCAAATTTCATTAACCTCCATTTACAAGCTCCCAAACGATAGACTTCTAATTTGTTCCAGTCCCCTTAAACAATCTTGTTATCCAGTCTTGGGCGGCCCCACTCACCATGATTGTGGCCCGATCTGAACATTAGCAACGTTCAAATCAACAGAAGGCCGCTTTAGTATGTGTGGGTGCAGGATTTTTGTGTTCTACGACTCTCACGACCTTGTTTATCACGCACAGGTCGTTCGCAGGCCCATCATGATCATCTTGATTGCGATTTTGGGTCACCTGGTTGGTAGAGATGAGCTTGATGCAGGCGCGCAGGTCATTCAGGCCCATCATGATCATCTTAATCGCAATTTTGGGTCGCCTGGTTGGTAAAGATGACCTTGATGCAGGCGATCCGAGAACGATCGTTTGGTTCAAAGTGAACCGCACTTGCGATAATTATTAACTTGTTGGGCAATCCAAGTCGTTGGATTTGACTTAGCCCTCTTCTGGCATAGGTCGGGACGAGCCAACAACAACAACTAGCTCCTCTATTGGTGGGAGCCCGAGGCATTGCAAGGCTTCTTTGGGGATGATAGTGATCCAATCTTCATCCCCTACTATACTGGGGCTCGCCTTTTGTACCATGCTATGGAGGGGATGATTGATTGCCCTCGCACTGATCTCATTGCAGTTCTGGCATGGTCCCCCCCCCCCCCCCCCCCCCCCCTTCCCTTTGCTCCCTATTGATAACATGCTATGGCGGGGACGGTGGCCCCCAAATTGGGCCTCGTGTCCTCTAGTTGAGGCTAAGTGATTTGACTTGGGTCCTTACTCATGCCTCAATGTTAGACCCATAAGAGTTTTAACATGAGGTCATGGGCTCGAGTACCCATTGTAGTGTGAGTGGTCATGGGCTCCAGTACCCATTGTAGTGAGAGTTTGTGGGATGTGAGTGCATCCGTTTTTTAAAATTTAAAGAAGAAGAAGAAGAAGAAGAAGAAGAAGAAGAAGAAGAAGAAGAATAAGAAGAAGACAACTTAAGTGATTTGACTAACCCTCCTCAACTAGCTAGCTCTCTGGGCGGTTCTAGCGTGGCTACTGACTGTTTAGATGTGGTCATAGAAAAGCGAGCTCCTAACGGTCCTACTGCAGTGGTGGTGTATGGAAACACCTTCTATCTGCCTTTCGTTGAGTGAAGGATCACATGTAGACACTCCACTCAAGATAGCTTGGATAATCCTTAGGAACCACTTCTTTAGCCCTAGTGTTACCTAAACCCTCAAAGCACAAGAAGCCCAAGCTATACACAAGCCATTCCCAAGCCCAAGCCATACCCAAGTCATTGTTTAAGCCATCAACTAAGCCTAAACCTTATCCCAAGCCTTCTTAAACCAAGTTAAGCTTAAACCTCATCCCAACCCTTCTTTAGCCAAACGAGTCAACTAGCCAAAGCTCAAAGCAAAGCTATGTGTGAATCTACCTGATGTAAGATTGTGATCAAAGTCGGGCGAAGCGCACAATGAAGCCAGTCAAGCATAAACTTTGAAGAATGAAACCAAAGTAGGCCCTGAAATAAGAGAAGTCATCAAGCAATACAATAGAGGACTCTTGGTAGTCTCCAATAACCCCTTATGGCTCATGAACATTATATCGGTTCCAGAGAAGGACGACATCTGCAGACACCTCATCTAAAACGAGAATAAACTATTTTTCAAGCTTCAATTTATCTTTAATAAAATTCTCTTATGAACTCATAAATTATTAAAAATCCAAACTAGTCAAACGGGGAGTATTTTCGGCATGTTCTAGGAACAACTTATGGGCCAGATTGACAGATTAGGTACTTGACCAATTCGATCCTGGACAAATCGATCAAATCCTTTGGAAACCTTGACTGTACATCTCCGTGGTGAAATTTTCTTTTGATCGACTTGATAAACATTAAAAATCTAAACGGGTTAAGTCAAAATTGTACCAGCGACTCTTAGAAATACTCACAGGACTAATCTACCTATGCCAAATCTGATGAAGATCAAGGCCACTCATTAAGACTCTATAACCTCAAAAGTTCTCTGTACGTGTAATGCTCTGAAAATCGGGGGTCGAGCAGGAGCCCAATTCCCAAGTTCAACGCATCACTTATGCAATATAGATAATGATGATTTAAATGTTGTCTGTATTAGTGCATAAAACATGAATGAAATTAAGTTAAAACAACAAAACATACTCCAGGGACAGTTGAATTACACAAGCGGAAGACTGAGAGAAATACATGGAACGTAAAAACCACTGTAGGTCCCAAAGTATGTAAGCGTTGCCAGGTCAAATAGTTACAAGTATTGTTTCAAAATATAAAATGTCAAAATGTGGGGGTCCACTACAAAGTATAAGCCCTGAAGCCCCGCCGATCAGAACGACCTATATAAACCCGCCTGAATACTGCATATATGAGAATGCCTCCTCATCATCCTCAAAGTCTAGCTCTGCATCGCAGACTGCGCCATCATCTGAAACTATAATAGGGTCTGGTTGTGTTTAAAACATCGTCCCAGAACGTGAGAGTGAGTGATCAACTCAGTGGAGCAATAAAACAAAGGTTAACGTGTTATCAATTCAGTCAAGTAGTAATGATAAAGCAATACAATCAAGCATCCCTAAGTACTCTGATTAATGCAAGAATGGTATGTATTAATGATGCATGCCCTCGCCTACACTCCCTCTGCGAACTTCATCTCACAGTCGCGGCATGCAATCACTTCCTCAGTGCTCAACTCCAACGCCAAAGGCACATGCAATGCGGTGCATGAACGTGATTACCAAGTTCTTATTAGTCCTTTTCAAACAGCAAGATTGGAAAACTAAGGTACCTCCTTTATATCATTTTCCAAACAATGATCCATTCTAGGGTCATCAATCCTAGTAAATCTCATACGATGTTGCGGTTCTAGGTCACTACAAAGGGCTCGTCACTTCGATGCAGGCCTAGCTTATACTCTAGTTGCTACGAAAAGACTCGTCGCCTCAACGCAGGCTCATAGTATGCTCGAGGTCACTACGAATGACTCGTTACCTAGTCGTAGGCTGACAACTCGAATACAGCGTCCCATACCACCGTATTCAGCTCACGAGCTTAGGTTGCTCACTGGTCACTACGGGTGGGCTCGTCACCCCAGCGTAGGCTGACAGCTCGATCACGGTGTCCCATACCACCATGTCCGGCTCATGAGTCTTAGTGGATGATCAGGGTCAAATATTGCATATCAGACCCCGATCATTACCTATTTTACGTACATGATAATGCCTAAACATCATATTTTAATTGTATTTTTGTTGCAGGATGTAATAATGAGCATTGGACTGAAAGGAGGATTAAAAGCATGGATTTGATGATCCAAAGCCACCGAAGCACAGGATGAACCTCAGAGGACCAATAATGAAGAGTTCACACGCCTGAGATCTGAGGAAAGCAAGCCAAAGGGGCCCGAAAGGGGTCCAGAATGGAAGATCACATGGTTCCCGCCATCCGATCAGTTCAAAACTCCATACATGGGATGAGGGCCATAAATTAACCGTACATTTCAAATTTCAGCCCTCGGATCACTATGGAAGTGCCCCAACGGTCAAATCAGCCCAGTAAATTCCAATTCTGGGCCCACCTGATATCTGGAATTGGCTCAATTTTGTATTCAACGCCTAGAATAATATGAGAAAAGAGATGGACCGAGAGGATGTCTCACATACATCACGGTGGGACCCACATGTACATGTGGGAGTACACAGACTGTGTACTCCCGCACCGCACCGAACGACCGCCAGTGGTCAGCGGGCGCTGATCCGCGCTCGTCAGCCTCGCTGAAGACGTAAACAGCGTCTTCGCCGTTTCGATTGGGTTTCAGTTGTGGGCCCCACACGTCCATCAGACCGCCAATCTGGACCGTCCATCAGGTCCAAATGAAGGTCCTCTTCAATGCCTAGGTGTCCGAATTGCAAACGGTCATCCGGAACGAAATCTAACCGTTCAAAAGCAGAATGGACGGTGGAGCAGAAATCAGTGGACCGCATCAATGGACACCACAAAACCGTCCCCTCCCGAACGGTTTTTCGAGAGGGATCCAATGAACGGAGTGGATTTCCCAACAGATCATCACAGTGGACCCCACCATTTCCGCAGGGAATCTGCGTCCGCGTTTGCGTCAGCGGTAACCAGCCGCTGACCGTTTTTACGAAGCGCTGTGGGCCCCGTACGTCACTTTTCCGGACAATCCAAGCCGTCCATCTTGTAGAGGGCCGCGAGCACTACAAACCCATGCTGATATTCCACTCCCATGCATACACATGTGCATGATACAGAGGCCACAAAAGGGCTGCCCTGCAACGTTCAAAACTGATCTCTTCGTGTTTTCTTCTCTGGGCCGGGTTAATGGACGCTCAAAACCACCCATTCTTGACTGAAATTTCGTCCTGAATCCAATGGACGGAGTGAATTTTCCATAAAATACTTCGGTGGGGCCCACCGATCATGGTTGCGAAAATCTCCATTCCATGTCCTGCTACAACTCTGCCACTGATCTAGCTTTCCAGCAACTATAAAAATGGAGTCTTGGACATGGGAAATTCATTCAGAAATTCAGAACCAGGGAGGAGCTCCATATCTACAGCAAGGGAGAGAAGAAAGAGAAGAGAGAGAAGAAAGAAGAGAGAGAGAAATTGGTTTGAAATTCCTTTTATGAATTTTTATTTTTATTTATCCATCTGTTTAATGGAATTTATGGGTCACTAATCTCTCAGCTAGGGCTGAGATGAAACCCCTAATTTGAACACCCTTTGTTCTATGTTGATTTTACTTGAATTAAATTGATTTGTTTCTTTCCTTAGTGTGCTTGATTGTTTTTAATTCTATACTTCTCCATCTATGAACTTTTGAGTCTATGGATGGATGTGGTCTGGATGCTTATTCTAGGTGCTTGTATCTGATCATGAACAGGTTCTTGTAGAGGAAGAAACAGGGTGCTTTACTGAACTGCATATTCCATATGCCCGATTTGGACATGGGATATGTTATTCCTGGCATTGCTTGAAGGAATTAGACAATCTGTATGCCCGATTAAGGACACAGATTGTGCTTTCTCTAGATAAGTTGGATCAATCTAAGTTAAGGTGAATTAGCAGACAAAACAAAGGTTAGGATAATTAGGGGTGGATTCGAAAGTCCTAGTGCTCTCTCTGATTGAATTTTCTTCCTTATTCTCAATAGTTATTTTCCATAAATTTATTGCTCCATTATTTGTTGAATTAGTTAAGGAGAATCACAGATTTGAATTGTGACGACCAGTCCTCGTGGGATTCGACCTCGATCTTACCGAGTTTATTACTACATCACAACCCTATACTTGGGAAGTGAACAGTGGATAGAGGTACCAAGGTTAATGGGGTTTCCACTGGTGAGTTTGGTACCTTAGGTTCAAGCAGTAGCGTCCATACATGGTGAACATACATCGGGTCAATCGGGTTATTAGACGAGCTCGACTGGTATGAGCGCACCTCGAGTTAATCGACATGAAGTACGTAAGCACTCCGTGTGGCCTAACCACTGCCGACAACCAAAGTACGGCTCGGATTCATCGAACACGTCTCATGTGGCGAGACAACCTCATCCACCCGATTAGAAACTGTTACCGATTACCTGGACTATATCATAGTCCCAACCGCACTTAAACATAACAAGGAATCATATATGAATAAGCACCTCAGTATTAAACTAATCCTTCAAGTAATATCAACCATTTGAGCATTTCATGAAACATAACATAAACATGATTTCACACATATGCATTTCATATGTAAAACGGCCAATATAATGTAAGTTGCATGGAGGGATTTATACACACAGTTAAGGTAGTTGAGAATCTTATCTCAACACCTATATAAAGTATAATTTACCAAATACTTACTCATACAGACATTTTTACAAACACTTAGACTACACACTTCGACATACATGACGTATGTCGACCACAACATGTATTAGGGCAACTCCTTTCACCAAGGAGTTGTCACGCACGCAACCACCATGTATCCACGACGGATAAACATGGCAAGCATGAATATAAATTCCATACTCATTCAAACATTTCTACAAACACTTAGGCTACACACTACAACATACATGACGTATATTAGCCATAACATGTATTAGGACAAATCCTTTTGCCAAGGAGTTGTCGCATATACAACGATCCTATATCCATGATGGATAATCATGTCAAACACGAATCCAAATTCTACACTCATTCAATCAATTCGACAAACACATGGAATACACTATATTCAACATAGTTCATATATATCTGTAAAGCGAATGAGGCACGCATTTAGCATGTGAAATGACACCCACGTCAGTTATAAATCATTAACCAGCATTGAAAGCCTTGAAAACCATAACCTAAATGTTTATAGTCCGTACCTTACACCGGTAAACACGTAACGAATTTAGTTTAGACACTAAGTCTTTGTCAACAGTAGAATGGCAACCTATAACATGAATTAGGTTAGTTATTTCATCACTTAAACTATTTGAAACCTTAAAACATATTAGGGTTAGGTTTTCTTACCTAAGAACGGGATCGGAATCGCTTGAATAACGATACAAGAATGGTGGATAAGCACGTGGAACGGCGAGATTGAGTCCTGAGAACTATCTCCCACACACTCTCTCTTTCTCTCTTTCCTTCTCTTTTCTCTTTCTTCTCTCTCTAAGGTTTGCAAATTTGTATGTGAAGGGAGAGAGAGGGTTTAAGACCCTTATATAGGCTCAAACGTGAGCTCAATGGCCCCAGGGCCATGGTATACTTAGGTTATAGCCAAACCCATCTGTTTCGGCTCAACGGAGCACTTCTGGAGGCCCCTTTTCTGCACGCGATCGGACTTAAGCTCTCTGACATTGGATCTAGGTCAAGCTAAGTTTTCGGGCCGATCGGATTTACAGATTGACCGTGGCAGACCAGTTTCAGTTCAACAGTCGTCGGCACTCGATCAGGGCCACGAGTACATGGACCAGTGCTAGAAAATTTTCCTGATCCGAGGGTGTATTTGGGTGAGATTCTGACAATCTGAAACCTTAGATTTGGCCCACAAGCGAACGGACCAAATCACTTAAATCTGAGTTCATTTTCTAAAGATATTCATGTTTCTCACACACTTTGTTCCGAGCTCAAGTTGTGCGTTTCTGGGTATCATTAGGACTTGATTTCCAAGTGGTTGTCAAGTCCAACAAAGCGGTCATAATCGTATGGTTTCAACATAATCAGACTTTCGACGCGTGGTCCAGGTCCGATACAAAGTTTTAATGTGCTCCCGAGAGCAACCGAGTTTAGAGATTATTCCTAGGTTTCAGGGTAATGTAGCGTTAACAGTTCTGCAAGTTTTGGGTCTTGCAGTTCGTATTTAAAGCGATTAGTGCTAATTTCACAGATAATCTAGTTTAACGCTTAGATAATTTCATCTAATTTCTAAAGGATTTGGTCTCGAGTGATTTCTACCTGAGGTGGTACTCAGGTCTTTGTACGGATTTTTCTGAGACGTTACAATCTACCCCCCTTAAAGAAAAATTTTGTCCTTAAAATTAGTACCTTTTCGTAGTCCTCGAGAATCTGAGGATAGTTCTTACGGACCTCGGCCTCTGTTTCCCAAGTAGCCTCTTCCTTAGTGTGATGTGTCCATAATACCTTCACCAGCGGAATAACCTTACTGTGCAACACCTGCTCCTTCCTGTCTAAGATATGCGTCGGTCGCAGTACATAAGTAGCGTCCTCTCTCAACTGCACCTGCTCCCACTTGATAATGTGGGAAGGATCAGGAATGTATTTCTTCAACATAGATATATGAAATACGTTGTGCACGCTCGCGAGTGGTGTGGGTAAAGCAAGGCGGTACGCTACCACCCCCACTCGATCCAGTGTATGGAATGGGCCAATGAATCTCAGCGTAAGTTTTCCCTTCTTCCCAAACCGAAGAACTCCTTTCATGGGGGAAACTTTCAGAAACACATGGTCCCCGACCTCGAGCTCTAACCGTTGCCGCCTCGTATCGGCGTAGCTCTTCTGTTTGCTCTGTGCTGCCAAAAGTCGACGCCTGACAATGTCGATCTTCTCTGAGATCGCTTGTACTAACTCGGGGCCAATTAAACTTTTCTCGCCAACCTCTGCCAAGCAATGCAGTGCTCTACACGGACACCCATACAACGCCTCATAGGGGGGCCATGCCAATACTCGCCTTGAAGCTGTTGTTATAGGCGAACTCTACATAAGGAAGACAGTCATCCCAACTGTCCTTGAAATATAGTACATAAGCTCTCATCATATCTTCCAACACCTGATTTACCCGTTCCGTTTGCCCATCCATATGTGGGTGGAACGCGGTACTGAACTTCAACTTCACACCCATCGCTTCCTAGATATGAGTCTAGAAGATAGATGTGAATCGCGTGTCTCGGTCCGACACGATCTCCATAGGAACTCCATGTAGACACACTATCTCCCTGATGTATAATCTGGCCAAGTCATCTTCCGAGTTCGAAACTCTAATAGGGAGGAAATGAACCAATTTCGTTAACCGATCCACAATCACCCAAATGGAATCATGTCCCTTCCTCGTCTTCGGTAGCCCTGAGATGAAATCCATGAAAATGAAGTCCCATTTCCATTCTGCTATGGGCATGGGTTGAAGCAGTCCAGGAGGTCGGCGATGCTCTGCCTTGACCTGCTGGCATGTGAGACAACGGGACACATAATCTGCTATGTGGACCTTCATGTTGTCCCACCAGTATGAGCGCCTCATTTCTCGATACATCTTCGTACTACCAGGATGCATCGCCATCTTTGAATTGTGAGCAGCCTCGAGTACTTCTCTCCTCAAGTCATGGAGATTTGGGATGCAGAGGCGGCCACGATAACGTAAGCCCCAATCCATACCAACCCTCCATTCGGAGTCCTCATCGTCGCTAGCCTGCTCTCGAAGCTCAGACAATCGTCCATCATCCTTCTGGGCCTCAATGATCCTATTATCAATAAGTGGCCACACACGAACATGCGCGACGCTCTCGAACAGCTCCTCCACGGTGAGCTTCTGCTCGAAGTATCGCACGAACTCTACCATACCCCATTCTGCCACCATTAGCGGAGCCACAAACTCTATGGTCTTCTTGCGGCTCAACGCGTCAGCCATAAGGTTAGCCTTGCCCGGATGGTAGGAAACCTCGAACTTGAAGTCCTTCAAGATTTTCATTCATCGCCGCTGCCTCATATTCAGGTCCCGTTGAGTGAATATGTATCTGATGCTCTTGTGGTCACAAAAGAGCTCGAACTCCTCTCTGTAGAGGTAATGTATCCAGAGCTTCAGTGCAAAGATGACGGCTGCCAACCCTAGGTCGAGTGTAGGGTAGTTCTCCTTGTGTTTTCTCAACTGTCTCGAAGCGTAAGCAATCACCTTGTCCTTCTGTATAAGGACACAACCCAGACCAACGCGAGACGCGTCGGTGTATATAGTATACCTAACCCCTTGCTCTGACAATACTAGCATAGGGGCGGACTTTAGCTTGTCCTTCAGCTCCTGAAAAGCTGCTTCCACCTTCTCATTCCAGATGAACTTTAGATCCTTCCATGTCAACTGAGATAACGGTCTGGCAATCTTGGAGAAGTCCCTAATAAATCGATGGTAGTACCCTGCTAGACCAAGAAAGCTCCTCACCTCAGTAACCGAACCGGGCTGCTCCCAGTCCTGAACCGCGGCTACCTTAACGAGGTTAACTGCTATCCCTTCCTTGGTCACCACATGTCCCAGGAACTTGACTTCCTCTTTCCAGAAGTCGCACTTTTTGTACTGTGCGAACAACTGGTTCTTCTTCAGAGTATCCAAGACTACTCGCAGGTGTTCCTCATGCTCTTCCCGACTCTTAGAGTATACCAGGATGTCATTTATAAACACGATGACGAATCAGAATAGAAACAGCCGAAACATCTTGTTCATCAGGTCCATGAACACGGCCTGTACGTTCGTAAGGCCGAACGACATCACAAGAAACTCATAGTGTCCAAAACTGGTCCTGAAGGCCGTCTTCTGCACGTCCTCATCCCTAACGCGCAACTGATGATACCCTAACTGCAGATCGATCTTTAAAAAATATTGCGCCCCTTTCAACTGATCGAACAGATCATCTATCCTTGGAAAATGATACTTGTTCTTCACCATCACTTGATTCAACCTGCGATAATTAATACACAATCGCAGTGACCCGTCCTTCTTCTTCACAAATAACACGGGCACCCCCCAAGGAGATACGCTCGGTCATATAAAGCCCACATCCAACAGATCATTGATCTGTTTCCTCAACTCCTCCATCTCACACGAAGGCATGCAATACGTTGGAAGAGATATAGGTGTCGCACCAGGCACCAGGTCAATAGTAAAATCAATCTCACGCTGAGGAGGTAATCTAGGAATCGTCCTCAACACTTCCGAGAAATCCTGAACTACCGGCGTATTCCCCAACATCGGGCCATCAATATACTCCAACAGAGAAGCGTAACAACTCAAACGGGAAGGGTGACTAACCTGAACAGGGAAAATAAAAGTCATGCCCTCAGGTCCATGGGCTGTCACCAGCCTAGCCTCACAATCGATCTCTACTCTCATCTCAGTGAGCTAATCCATACCAAGGATAACGTCAAATGATACAGGGGGGTAACAATCAGGTCGACTAGAACCGACCTACTTCCTAAATCTATCAAGCAACCCTCGCAAATCTTGGTAATATTAGAAAAAGTCCTGTGGCGGTAAGGATCCTCAATCCCTTCATAGGAGCTGTACCCAACGACAGTCGCTTGACGGCTGTGCATGATATAATGGAGGTAGTGGACCCGGTGTCCACCAATAAGAAGACTGGAGTACCTTGAACATGTGCAGTGACTTCGAAAGCCATAGGTGCTGCCTCTGATGCCTCAGCTGTGAGTGAGTGTACACGAGCCTGTTGCGGACGGTTCGGCTGCGGTACCATAGGTCACTGAGGCGGCCTAAATCGAGGTGCAGGCGGCCGAAAGGATGGATGTGTTGGTGTTGACCGTAGAGGTGGTGCTGATATGGCCTGAGGAAGCTAGCGATTGATCCTCTGAGGTGGAGAAAATCCGTTGTCTCTCATCCTGGTGAAGCAATTTAGCTATGTGTGGCCTGGCTTCTTACAGTAGGTACACCACACGTCTGGTCGCCTCATCGGGGCCGGTGAAGCCATAAGCCTAGGCGGTGAATCTACACGCGGTCTCTTACCGAGGAACGGTCTGCTCGGTAGATCAGGTCGAGGCCTAGAAGCTGTAGGCACATGAGTACGGGATAGCCTGTCCCCATCCTGCTCAGCTCACAGAGACATGCCCACTAACTCAGCATAGGTAGATATGTTAGCGCAACACATCTTCGAACGGATCTCGGGTCACAGACCCTCAGAAAATTGGCGCATTCACATCAGCTGATCTCCCAGTATCAACGGAGCATACCTGCCTAGCTCCGTGAATCAGTTCTCATATTCTGTCACCGACATCTCTCCCTGATGGAGGAGAGGAAACTCACTCTCCTTCTCGTGTCGATAAATGAGGGGGTAGTACTTCTCGTGGAAGCAGGTCTTAAACGTGGCCCACGTCCATACATACCAGACCTCAACGGTCCGCAGGACGCTGTCTCACCAGAGGCTGGGCTCCTTCTCAAACATAAAGGTGACCAACTCCACCTGCTCAGGCTCTGTGCAGTGCAGCGGCTTTAGCATCTTAGAGATGCGGTTAAGCCAATACTCGGCCTCCTCAGGTCTGTGAGTACCCGCGAAGGTAGGAGGCCGCAAGTGCTGGAATCGCTCGAAGAGGCTGCTAGCACCCGCATTCCCAGCAGGGTGTACAAAAGGTGCAGGTGGAGTCACACCCATGCCCTGGGCAAAGATTCCCCCTAGGGTGGCCCAAGCTGCTGCTGCTGCTGCTGCTGCTGGTGTTGTAGCTGCTGCAGCTGGTGCTGGTGTTGTAGCTGCTGTTGCTGCATCAACAATATCATCTGCTCGAACCTATCAGTAGGAGGAGCCGACTGAGGCACGTACGGTGTTGAAGAAGGTGCGCGGTTTTGCTCAGGAACTAGTGGTGCAACAGGTGGTACCGGAAATGGTGTCACAGGTGGTGCAGTAGATGGTGCCACAGGTGTTGGCCCATTGGTGGGGCCAGTGGCTGGCTGAGAACCCGGCATAGTGTTAGTGTAAGACGTGCCCGAACTGGGGTCCATATGGTGATCGCTGAGGGGAGGTGCCCCGTCAAGTGAATCACCAGGTGAGAGACGTGTCGTGCTCCTCGTGCTCTTAGGTGGCATTCTCTATATACAACATAGGGCGCAACCCGTGAGATTTAGCATAGGATCAATACACGCATTCATACATCAATCACACTTCGAATCAACAAGCTTTATGCATTTCATTTACCAAAATTTGTCACAATACATGAGATGCAGAGTTACATGGATCATGATAGGAAACGCATATGAACTAATCTAACAAAAACCTTAAACAACAAGCATACTGTTCATCTACTCTACTACTAAGCCTGTCAAGGCTAAAACACAGAAACTAGGAAACTAGCAACCAAGCAACTAAAAGACGACTGCATGTATGTCTAGTAGTTCGAGACTGGCGATGGAGGAGGAGCACCCTTATCCTACATGCAGCACAAGATAGCCTTCAAGGTGCAAGATACCTTGCCAAACTTCTATTTTGCGAAGGCCTGATGCTCTTCAACCTTGGCTCGGGTCGCTATGACCTCATGTCGCAAGGCAGCCTGACCCTCCTCGATCTGAACCAAATGGGCTTCTAAAGTAGCCTGATCACCAGAGCGCTCATGTGTAGCAGGAGGAGAGCCCTCATCAGTGTCCTGAGCCTCCTCTTCTTCTTCCTGCTCTCCTTCTTTCCTTATCTCATCTCCTTCTTCTTCGCTCTCTGTCTCTTCCACACTCTCATCGAGTCGGGCTTGACGCTGTCATGCCCAATCTCGACGGTCGATTTTTGGTTAATTTCACCGATTGACGAAACTGGGAATCCTATGCCTGTTCCTACGTTTTATCGTACCCTCCTAGGTCAAAGTACGTCAGTGTGCATCGTGTGACCATAGCTCAGGTCCAGTTTAATCCAAATCATGCTCTGATACCAACTTGTAACGCCCTGAAAATCGGGGGTCGAGTAGGAGCCCAATTCCCGAGTTCCAACACATCACTTATGCAACATAGATAATGATGATTTAAATGCTGTCCGTATTAGTGCATAAAACATGAATGAGATTAGGCTAAAACAGTAAAACATACTCCAGGGACAATCGAATTACGCAAGTGGAAGACTGAGAGAAATACATGGAACATAAAAACCACTGTAGGTCCCAAAGTATGTACGCGTTGCCAGGTCAAATAGTTACAAGTATTTTTTCAAAATATAAAATGTCAAAATGTGGTGGTCCACTACAAAGTATAAGCCCTGAAGCCCCGCCGATCAAAACAATCTATATAAACCCGCCTGAATACTGCATATATGAGAATGCCTCCTCATCATCCTCAAAGTTTGGCTCCGCCTCGCAGACTGCGCCATCATATGAAACTACAATAGGGTCTGGTTGGTGTTTAAAGCACCATCCCAGAACGTGGGAGTGAGTGATCAACTCAGTGGAGCTATAAAGCAAAGGTTAACATGTTATCAATTCAGTCAAGTAATAATGATAAAGCAATACAATCAAGCATCCCTAAGTACTCTAATTAATGTAAGAATGATATGTATTAATGATGCATGCCCTCGCCTGCACTCCCTCTGTGAACTTCATCTCACGGTCACGGCATGCAATCACTTCCTCAGTGCTCAACTCTAACGCCAAAGGCACATGCAATGCGGTGCATGAGCGTGATTACCAAGTTCTTATTAGTCCTTTTCATACAGTAGGATTGGAAAACTAAGGTACCTCTCTTATATCATTTTCCAAACAATGATCCATTCTAGGGTCGTCAGTCCTAGTAAATCTCATACGATGTTGCGGTTCTAGGTCACTACAAAGGGCTCGTTACCTCAATGTAGGCCTAGCTTATACTCTAATTGCTAGGAAAAGGCTCGTCGCCTCAATGCAGGCTCAGAGTATACTCGAGGTTACTACGAATGACTCGTCACCTAGTCGTAGGCTGACAGCTCGAATACAATATCCCATACCACCGTATTCAACTCACGAGCTTAGGATGCTCACTGGTCACTATGGGTGGGCTAGTCACCCCGGCGTAGGCCGACAGCTCGACCATGGTGTCCCATACCACCATGTCCGACTCGTGAGTCTTAGCGGATCGAGGTACTAAGGTTAACGGGGTTTCACTGGTGAGTTTGGTACCTTAGGTTCAGGCAGTAGCGTCCATACATGGTGAACATACATCGGGTCAATCGGGTTACTTGACGAGCTCGACTGGTACGAGCGCACCTCGAGTTAATCGACATGAAGTGCGTAAGCACTCTGTGTGGCCTAACCACTGCCGACAACTAAAGTACGGCTTGGATTCATCGAACACGTCTCGTGTGGCAAGACAACCTCAGCCACCCGATTAGAAACTATTACCGATTGCCTGGACTATATCATAGTCCCAATCGCACTTAAACATAACAAGGAATCATATATGAATAGGCACCTCAACATTAAACTAATCCTTCAAGTAATATCAACCATTTGAGCATTTCATGAAATATAACATAAACATGATTTCACACATATGCATTTCATACGTAAAACAGACAATATAATGTAAGTTGCATGGAAGGATTTATACACACAATTAAGGTAGTTGAGAATCTTATCTCAACACCCATATAAAGTATAATTTACCAAATACTTACTCATATAGACATTTTTACAAACACTTAGACTACACACTTCGACATACATGACGTATGTCAACCATAACATGTATTAGGGCAATCCTTTCACCAAGGAGTTGTCACGCACGCAACCACCATGTATCCACGACGGATAAACATGGCAAGCACGAATACAAATTCCATACTCATTCAGACATTTCTAGAAACACTTAGGCTATACACTACAACATACATGACGTATATTAGCCATAACATGTATTAGGGCAAATCCTTTCGCCAATGAGTTGTCGCATATACAACGATCCTATATCCATGATGGATAATCATGTCAAACATGAATCCAAATTCTACACGCATTCAATCAATTCGATAAACACATGGAATACACAATATTCAACATAGTCATATATATCTGTAAAGCGAATCAGGCATCGCATTTAGCATGTGAAATGGCACCCACGTCAGTTATAAATCATTAACCGGCATTGAAAGCCTTGAAAACTATAACCTAAACATTTATAGTCCACACCTTATGCCGGTAAACGCGTAACGAATTCAGTTTAGACACTAAGTCTTATATAGGCTCAAACGTGAGCTCAATGGCCCTAGGGCCATGGTATACTTAGGTTATAGCCAAAACCCATCTGTTTAGGCTCAACGGAGCACTTCTGGAGGCCCCTTTTCTGCATGCGGTCGGACTTAAGCTCTCTGACATTGGATCTAGGTCAATTTAAGTTTTTGGTTTGATCGGATTTACAGATTGACCGTGGCGAACTACTTTCAGTTCAACAGTCGTCGACACTCGATCAGGGCCACGAGTACATGGACTAGTGCCGGGAAATTTCCCTGATCTGAGGGTGTATTTGGGTCGGATTCTGACGGTCTGAAATCTTAGATTTGGCCCGCAAGCGAACGGCCTAAATCACTTAAATCTGAGTTCATTTCCTAAAGATATTCGCATTTCTCACACATTTCACTCAAAGCTCAAGTTGTATGTTTCTGGGTATCATTAGGACTTGATTTCCGAGATGGTTGTCAAGTCTAATAAAGCGGTCATAACCGTATGGTTTCGACGTAATCAGACTTTTGACGCGCAGTCTAGGTCCGATACGAAGTTTCAATGTGCTCCCGACAGCAACCGGGTTTAGAGATTGTTCCTAGGTTTCAGGGTAATGTAGTGTTAATAGTTCTGCAAGTTTTGGGTCTTGCGGTTCGTATTTAAAGTGATTAGGGCTAATTTCACAGATAATCTAGTTTAGCGCTTAGATAATTTCATCTAATTTCTAAAGGATTTGGTCTTGAGTGATTTCTGCCTGAGGTGGTACTCAGGTCTTTGTACGGATTTTTCCGAGACGTTACGTACGTAGCAACTAATATGTGAAAAATGACAAACTAAACTCTTTCCATACAAGGATCACTTTCCTTGCTACACAACTTCCCTTAGATAATATGGTATTAAGGTGTGAAAGATCACATTTCCAACGTATGTTGAAATCGAGATTAGTATGGTTGTTCTTGTAGACAAAGTGGTTGTGATGTTACAAAAAGCATACTTCGAGGCCAAACGATCTCCGCTAAAGGAGATTTATGATTAATTGGAAAGGTGGTCAAATAATCTTCCCAACAAGTGTAAGTTTGGTCTGTTCCGAGTTATGATGAGAAAAATCTAGCTTGTTTACTAAAATTGTGCGGTGCCAAATTCGCACATTAACCGGCAAAAACCACAATAACTTTGGTCATACCCTTAATAAATCAAATGATATCTGATTGAAGTAATCCTAGTCCTGTTGAAAAGCTTATTAAATTATCTTTCCACCGAACCCAATATCAACAAAAATGAACATGTAACAATGAAGATATAGGCATTTGGTTGACTTTGCACATTGTCGATTTTACACGTTGAATGGTTGCACCTTTGATTGGTCAAATGATATCCGATTAAAGTGGTTATGATTCCATTGAAATTTTATCAAATTATCTTTCTAATGAGTTTAAAATCATCGAAAATGGATATGTAACAATGAAAATATAGGCATTTGGACAACTATGTTTACTATGATTTCACACACTGACTGCTCACATTTTTTTACAGGTCAAGCAATATTCAATTGGAGTGATTGTTCCATTAGAAAGCTTATTAGACTACCTTTTTAATGAGTTCATAAAAAAATGGATGGATTGTGAGAAAGATATGGACATTTGCCAAGCGCATGAGATACAAGAAAAAACATAAGAGATTTTAATATAAAAAAGGGATCTAACCATACCAGCAGCCCATAGTTGGTTGGTGGTTTCATGAAATATTTTTTTAATATAAAAGGACCCGGCACCCTTAAGGATTTAAAAGAATAACACTTGACAACCAGGGGTTGACTGTCCACCTAGTTCATTTTGGATTTTCAAAATGATGGTTTTGTGAAAACAATAGTTGAAACTATCATCAACCGCTCATAAAACGGCATTGGCCGATGGCGGAGTTACATATAAAAAGCCACCATAGATGTCAATGGGGGCAATTAGCTTGTTCTAGGAAGGGGAGGTCTAGAGATAGAGAGTAGAGAGAGAGGTCAAAGAGTCCGAGTGAGTCTAGAGTGGTTTAGGGTTCATCCAAGGTTCTGGAAGTATTAAAAGTTTCTAACACATCGAGGTGTTGCCCAACCTAATAGGGCTCAATGACCACTAAAGATGCCAATGAAGTCTAGTGTATGGTTGGGATCGGGGATACCTAGCCATCCCTTTTGCAAGAAAAGGGTGTCTGGTCTCCTAATTTCCTTCCTACATCTCAATCAATTTAGACAGCATTCCACCCCATACATTCTAGTCACATAAGTAACAATAACTTTATTTTATTTCTGCTATCATATTCTCCTACCTTATTTTACTTTGTTTTCTTACCCAAATATTTAACTCTGTGAAATAAGGCTAGAATTGCATTCATCTTTATCTATGTATTTTTATTTTTCTTTCACCTACCCAGAGCCACTTGACTCTGTGAAGTAAGGCCTGATAGTTCCTTTTTTCTATCTTCTTGATAGGCCCTCATGGGTTATGTGAAACACAACTAGATGCAATAACGCTAGAATTCTGTCGAATCCTAAAAAATGTGTAAAATCCTGTAAGGTAGAGATTGCAAATCGTGCAGGCAAAAGAAGGTTCCTAACCAATTCCTCTTTTGTCATTGAGGGCCTTATTTAGAATCTATAGTCGCAGACTAACAACAGGAGTCACTTGAATTGGAGAACCTTATGATTCCTCAACCCTTAAGCGATTCTATGGTTTATACCTGGACATATATTCTAAGCTTTATTTGGTTAGTGGCAAGTCCATGTCAAATGCAATTTCACAACTGAGTCAATATAACACCCCAATCACTCTAATAAATGAAAGAAATACAAAAGGTCGAGAAAGTGAAACAACCGTGCTTGCGTGGAAACGTTAACACTCACATACAAAATCATGGTGTTTGTATGTCATTTCACCTTTCCATGATGGCACCCCTACAATGAAAATGGGATGCCCCAGATATTAGGTTGATCCAACCATTAAATGGGAACCTTTATGAACATGGATATTTTTGAGTGGCCTTTCATTTTCTATGGTGTAGCTCACTTGATTGTTGGATTGACTTGATTTTTCGGCATCTCATTTTCATGGTGGGACTACCTTGCTTGATAGATTAGATATTATACAAACACCATGGTGGGCCTCACACAATTAGTTAGATGTACAACTAATTGTGTTTGAGCATCTCTCTTATATATGTGTAGAGACACAATTGAATTGAATTCTAAACTATTCATTGTCTCATGAAAAAAAATATCACCAATGGATCCATCCTTAGTTTTTTTTCTTCTTCTTCTTCTTTTTTTTTTCTTTTTCTTTTTCAATCTTGATGGTATAGCTCGGATGTCCTAACAAAGTAAAATCTTTGAATCATAAGCAATCCTTCATACGCCCCAACAAATAAAAGGATTAAATTGTTGATCATGTATAGTGTAAACAACTTTGGTCAGCCATATTAAAGTCCAATTGATCAAAAGGTAATGATTGTCGGATTGCTATGACGTTTGTATGGGAGTTTTAAAAATGTACAATGGACCTAATAAATGGTCTAGATCAATGGGGTTGCTTATGTCCCATTGCAATTAGGGGCACCATAACTTACTAGGGGGATGACACATTGAGTGAGGAGGGGATAGAGAGCAAAAGGGAGAGATATTCGGAGGGAGAAAGAGAAAAGGAGAGAGAGGTAAAGGGAAAGGTGGTGATTACATGGAGGTGTATGCTAGAGATAGAGAGAAAAGGGGGGGGGGGGGGGGGGGGGGGGGGGAATCCATCCCACTATTTTCCTTTCTTTAGCCACTAAATTTTGGCTAATTTCATAACATGAGTAAACATGGTAGATGTACAAAATAGAAGTCACACAGTCAATGGAGTAGACCTTACATAACTTTGTTACATGACCTCCCTGATTAGATGCTTCGTGTTGGTTATAAGTATTAGGTCCCTGGCATGCAAACACAATGGAATATATTAGAATACAATTTGATCATGGGACCCATCTCAAGAATCTCCATTTACAATATATCAAATTTCTATAATACAATAAAACATATAAATGGTGGAGATCATACTAGAACACGATGTGCACAAAAGAGATATCTATGATACCAATCTATCAATGTCGATTTTGTAAACCAAGGAGTCTCTCCCTAATCTATTCTAATACTGGAGAGTCAAGATAGCCCAACGTCTAATCTTCTGGTAGGTTCTGATGAAGATGTATACCATTCACACAAGTAAACTACATGTGAGGACATTAGAAGGGGATGAAGTCAATCTCTACTCTCTCTTAGACTCTCTTTTTCCTCACACTCACACATCCCGTGGGGTGGGGACATCTAGGACTAGATCTACCTCTTATCTGGGATAGGATCATATGAATAAAGAGGGGTTAGGTTTTAGGGGTGCACCTAGTATGGTGCTCTGCCACCCTATGGACTTCGGTGTAACCTACTGTGAAGGAAGCTCGTCAATCCGTCACATCCATGCATATACTCATAATTCAATCCCTCCACTACCATGGTGTATCCACTAATGATCATGCCAATCAATAGTGGACCATCAAATTTGAGCCATTAGGTTATCATCAAGTGTGATCAAAACAATTTTAATGACTAAAACAAAAACTTTAACCATTAAAAACCTTGACAATCCGATTAAAACATTCAGAGTGCTATCCCAGAAGATAAAATACTTGATGAGTCCCTAATCTATTACGATCAAAGCCATAAATATGTTTCTAGGCAAACCAATAGATTCCTTGTTGGCCCGTGCAAGAATTAATGGCTCTTGATAGAAGTACCTAGCTATTTCTACTTTATTGGCCCCTACATGGACCTCGTACAAAGAGGAAAAGTTTACTAATTAAGATCGTGACACTTAAACGTCCTCATATCCAATTATCAAACCATCTTTCATACATTATCAAGTCTTGATCTCACAATCACAGTCCAAACTAATGGCCCCTAAACCGTTGACTTGATCTCCATCCACCAATGTGAGCAACTAAAGGTCCGAACTTAGATCCTTTGTTCATGGTACGCTCACACTCTTGTGCAGGGTAAGGGCAAGGCATAAACCAACACCAAGTCAGCTCCAGATAGTGGAGATTATCCATCCTAACCCAAGTCAGTCCTCTCACACAAGATGGTCATACATCTCATGAGCTGATATCCATAGGTGTGTCCTATGCACCTATGACAATCATGGTCTAATAGAGCACTGAGATCCATGGACCACGACTCTCACATGTCAATGACCGTCACATCCAATCTTAAGTTCCCAAGGACTACCAAAGGAACTACTCCTCAACAAACACAATGAATAAGAGCAACACTAAGGAATATTATAGGTCCAATCTAGAACTTATGGTCACCACAATCAACAACTACGATCCACCCAATCACATCCACATGGCTAGTGGATAAGGACATGGATAGTTTTTTACGGCACTAACTCCAACAATCTCCCACTTACCTTAAAACCAATACATGCTCGCATCAAGCAAGCACACATGACGAATATGACTTCTTGGCCAGACGATTAAGGAGTCATACCAATCTCTATAAAGTTCATCAAGTTTCTTTAATGGTAGCTACCACTATCCGACACTTACCCATAAAAGTAACATAACACATACATGATATCCAAGATAAAATCACGAGAAATACATCCTTCCACAAGGACAAATATCAACCATCATACAAGAGTCCATCACTGTGTCTATTATGTAGGGACCACCTTGATGTAGGTCATCCATCATGTAGGGCCCACCATCAATGCTAATTGTCTTTTATGTGGGGCCCCTCAATGTCTACAACCCACCACGTGGAATCCACATTTGATGTGTTCATCATGTGGGCCCCAACTTCGAAGTGAGTTGTCTATCATATGGGGTCCACTTTTGATGTCCACCATCCATCGTGTAGGATGCACCTTCTATGTGGATCATCCATCATTTTGGGCCACTTTAGATATGAGTCATCTATCATGTGAGACCTTGGATGTGGACCATCCATTAGGTGGGGCCCACTTAATGTGGATTGTCCATCACAAGTGGTCACACTTTGATGTGGGCCATCCTTCATGTGTGGCCCACTCCATCCATTATGTGGGCCATACATTATGTGGGCCCACCCTTTAATACAAATTATTCATCATGAGGGCCCACCTTTGATGTCCACCATCCATTACGTGGGTCTCACCTTTGATGTGGATCATCCATTAAGTGGGGCCCACTTAACATGGATGGTCCATCATGTTAGGTCACACTTTGATGTGGGTCATCCATCATGTGAGGCCCACCTTTGATGTGAACCATGTATTTTGTGGGCCCACCTTCATGTAGACCATTCATCATGTGGGGGGCACCTTCAATATGGGTCATTCATTTGTGGGCCTACCTTTGATGTCTACCATCCATCATGCGGATCCCACCTTTGATATGGACCATCAATCGTGTGGGGCCCACTTAATATAGATAGTCCATCATGAGAGGCCATATTTTGATGTGGGCTATCCATCATGTGGGACCCACGTTTAATGTTCACCATCTATCATGTGAGTCCCACCTTTATTGTAGACCATCCATCATGTGGGTCCCAACCTTCATTATGGGTCATTCATCATGTGGGTCCCACCTCTAATGTGGGTCGCCCATCATGCGGGGCCACACTTTCATATGGGTCATCCATCATGTGGGGCTTACCTTTGATGTGACCATGCATTATGTGAGCCCACCTTGATGTGGACCATTCATCATGTGAAGCCCCACCTTCAATATGGGTTGCTCATCATGTGGGTCCACCTTAGAGAGATTGTGAAGAGAATATAGGAGGGTAAGATGGGAATTATTTAAAAAGTTAAAGGACAAATTGTTCATCCCCAATGTTGCCAATTCCTGAGAAAGCCAATCAGAGCTGGTTACGAGTGATTTGGATGGATTTGCGTCGTGTATTTGGAGATCTTTGGGGATATATCAAGAGAATTTTATGATAATACTAGGGTTGAAAGTCGGGTGGGTTGGATCTAGTTGGTGCTTAACCCTAGCCCAACCCAAGGTTCTTATACCTCAACCCTAACTTAACCCAACCTCGGGTTGGGAATTCTCAACCCAAGCGGGTTCGGTCAGGTTGGCCGGGTTGGTCAGGTAGATATATGCTAATATTTTTGTTATTACATTAGTCGATTATATTTTCAATACATATCTTCTTTTTTGTACCTATGATTTTATTAATTAATATGAAGTTATTTATCGTAAAGAAGTTCATTTTTTCCAAACAAACAAGTTAAAATACAGGACAACTACTCCTTTAAAAGTCGTGTTGTGTAGCACGCAATCTATTTGGGAGAGAAATTTGGTGTATCTTATTAGCTTAAGTCATCGGTAATGACATGGACCAATGAAACCTGACAACATTGGAATTTCCTGTGCCTTCAACACAGACGATCTACACTCAATTATAATTTATAAGGAACTTATATATCAATTAGGTTCGGGTTGGGTCAGGCAACCCAAGACCTTAACCCGAGCATGACCCAAGTTTTATCGGGTTGGTATTTGTATAGCCCAAGCCCGAGACCGAACATGATACATCCTACCCAAGCCCAACTCAATGTCATGTCGGTCACGGGTTAGTCGGGTTAAACTTGCCCAACTTTCAACCCTAGATAATACAACAAGAGTACATCAAGTGATGCCACGTCATCCACTAAACAGTCGAGTGAAGAACGATCATGCAAAAGTGATTATAGGACAAATGGCAGCAGTATAAGCAAAGAGGGTTAAAACATGTTAAACGGTTACAATAACCGTCAAAACGTAGATAGCTTCAGATGGCCGGATTGAGGCTATAAATAACAAAGGAATTTAGTAGGAAGATTTGTCTCATACCAACCCAATCAAACCTAATATATTTTTCAATTATCATTTTAATTACCTGTCATTTACATTCCTTAGTGTAATCACTCTACTTTTTTGCTAGTTGATTACATTTCTTAATGTAATCCTTTACTTTTTTTCCGTTGTTTTACATTCCTTAGTGTAATCCATAATAATAATTACTCGGATGATAATCTTATCCATAATTTGAATCTACATTCATACGTTGGATTCAATCCGAGCATATAGGAAGGTGTTTTGCAGCTACTCTATATAACATACTGTAAGGTTTCCTTTCATGTTTTTCTTTTATTTGTATTGAAAAGTCCTTTCGTATGGAGGAAAAAAGTGTAACCCATCATCAGATGATGAACCGTACCCTCTGAATATCGCCTGATCCTTTTTACATACTATGCGAGTGGCTGAATGTGCAACCGTTCTCATTCGATCTCGGTCATATACTACGTATGTGCCTATCTTGGCGCTTGGGGTCATAGTTGTTCAGTTTGAATTGAGCAGTAATTTCAATTATGTTATGCCCGCACTTGTCACGTGACAAAAATTATAAATCAAACGTGAACAAGTTTTTGGCATGTGTGGTGGGACCATGTCTTTAACTTATCAGCATGAAGTTGCCAATTAAAAATATCAATAGGAGTAATTGAATTGTTGGGGTCAAACCCTCCACAACAACCACACCACCTCCGACCGAGGATGTGCTAGTTCAAGCAGCCCCTTAAGCTTTAAATTTGAATAGTAGTCTAACACTTAGTACCAAAAATTAGGAATGGCCCTTGACCACTCAGATCATTTCTCCTGAAGAGGTAATAGTCGCACTCCGAGATGTACAAATGAGTATTTAACATGTTCAATAATATGGGAGAACTTAGGTCAAGCAATTCTGTATTCAAACTGAGAACACTAACAGATACATGGCTAGCCAGACTAAGGCCATGCATAAATTGATGGCTATAATGGCCAAGAGAACTCATGTGGCAACGTAGTATAATGCCGAGGAAAGTTTTATCAGTAATGTAGTTCAATTGCCAACCCCCCCCCCCCCCCCCCCCCCCCCCCGGGCAATGGAACCCACTGTCGATTCCAGCTTAAGAGGTATGGAATGCTCCGCTACCAGCTGAATTCATATGACTAGAGCGGGAGGCCAGGATATTCATTCCTGTTGTTCAGAACCAGGGTTTACCTGGAGGACAAAATTTCCAACAATTCCCTATGAACCCATTATTCCATAAGGAACCAAACTAAGTAGGTCCTGATCCATCGCCAATGGCAAAACCTCAGCGAGTGGATCGCGACCAAATCATGCATATGGTTCAACAGGTAGCAGGCCAAGTACTTGATTGCAATACCATCCCAGTTTATCATAAGCCCTATCCTAAATGGATCGATCGGTAGTATCCGTTGCCGAGGAATTATCGACTAAACTTTGCCCTAATTTTGGAAAATCTCGGTCAATCGACCATTGAGCATGTTGGTTGATTCACCATGCAGTGTGGTGAACTGGCAAATAATGATTATCATAAGCTACAATTGTTCGATCATTCATTGAGGGCAATGGCCTTTATGTGGTATTCCAACTTATTGCCAAATTCAGTACATCCTGGACAATAGATGGAAGAAAGATTTTATGCTCAATTCTTTTCTAATAACAAAGAAATAACCATGGCTAATCTTGTCCATTTCTGACAATTACTTGAGTAAACTTGTGAGAGCTATATTGCATGGTTCAAGAGAGCGAAGAGTGGTGTAAAGTCATCATGACTGAGGCCAAATTTGTGCAGCTTGCATAGGACAGTCTAGAATATAAACTCCGTAAGAAATTCATTGGAATAGTGTTTGTGAACTTTTACGAATTGACTAGGAAGGTCTCCAGGTATGAAGAACTTTTTTAAGAAGGTGTTAGGCAAAAGAATTCATGAATTGGGACATTATCATGACCCAAATTACGAGGTTATGATTGCCAAAGTAGTAGTGGTGAAGAAGCCACTCATATGCTCGGTGTTGGTCAAGGCAGAATCAACCGCGTCGGCCGCACAAAAGGCCCATAAAGTATATATTTTTGATATCATGCAGGCCGATGAAATATTCAAAATTCTATTAGTTGTGAAGTTTATCAAGGTTTCCATTAACTATAAGATACCCTCAGTTGATGAATTGTAGGTTAAATATTATGAATGGCATGAAACTCATTCCCATTCAACTAATAAATGTGTTGTGTTCAGGAATATGGTTCAAGATAATATCGATCATGAGTTGTTGAAGTTCCCTGATAAAGGTGAGGAAGCGATATTGATTCATATCAATATATTCTTGCCTAACCTTGAGGTCAATATGGCTACGACAAATCTATGAAGGACTAATCAACTGTGATAGAGGGTTGATCCCAGGCTAAGTAATTGTGAAGGTGCATCACGATAGCCAAAGCAGGGGCAATATCAACCTCCCACATCGACCATCAAGCAGACGAATATAGTTTGGTAGGACTGTCGAGGTTCACAATTGTGCGACTGATGTGCCAAAAGGATTATCTCAGGTTGGGGAGGGCCTCCTCGACCGAGGAGTTCAACACATAGCTCCAAGGATGCTTGAAAGAGGCGATTATCATTGACCACAATGAATTTTTTCACCACTAGATCGCCACCCTCAAGATAAAGTGTCGAATCAAAGGATGGTTAAACCCCCATTGATGGCTAGAATAAGAAGGCTTAAAGAAAGCCTGAAGTATGTTGACGATAGTTATTTCGTGAATATTGTAAGTGTTATGGTCTCATGCTCCTTTGATTGTCAAATTCTGTGGTACCAAAACATCTTGTGGTGCCAAAACCTTTATCTGTGTGTCTTGTGCTTGTATGTTGATATATATATGATTCAAGACGACATCACAATGGTTTAAGACATGTACGGTGCTCTGCTTCAAGAAATGCAAGGTTATGTGTGAGCATCATTGTTCAGAGCTACATCGATAAGAAGAGTGTTTGTTCAAGACTCAAGTGCAACTCAAGTTGAAGTTTAAATTCAAGCTATAGAAGATCTTAAGATCGAGCTACATCAAGTAGAGATCTCAAGCTTCAAAGGTTAACCATCATCTGAAAGAATGAAGTTCAATGATCATACTTCATGTCCCAGGTATGATAGACCTTAGTTTAACCTTACGGTAGGTCATTTTGTATACATAATTTAAGATGAGTCTTCTTACATGAATTTGGTCTGTTCTAAGACTAGTCCTGGACCTTGTTTGACTAGTCCTAGCACTAGTTCGACCAGTCCAAGAAATTCCACGACCAGTCCTAAGTTGTTGAAGATTTTTAAAATTTTTTGGTTATTCTACGATCAGTCCTGGAGACTGTTCGACCGGTCGTAGAGATGTCACGACTCGTCCTTCGACCAGTCCTAGAACTATGACTCAAACTCCAGCAACCAATTCTGGTTACCTACGACCAGTCCTGGGTCAGCTACTACCAGTCGTAGGTTGTCTAAGACCAGTCGTAGAATCCTAAGACTAGTCATAGAACGGATTTTTCAGATCGCGCATAAATTTCAAAATGTCGTTAGTGCTACGACCAGTCGAAGGGTTCCTACGACCAGTTGTAGACGCGATCTTTGCATCTATAAATTGAACACAAATTTCAGAGTTTTTCATCGATTTAATTTGAGAAAATTCAAGCCTCCACTCTGAGATAAGTTGTGTTCATTTTTAAGTTACTCTGTGCATATTTAATATTCTTTTTGTTAACTTTTCTTATTTGATTTTATTCCTATATTCCAATCTTATTTGAAAAGAGGAATTGTTGTATTCCTTCTTCTTGGAATCAAAATCAAATAGAGCTACGCCCAATTTGGTTTAATTTAAAATCAATTAGAACCCAGAACCATTTCTTAAGTGAGTATTGGACATTGAACGTTGACTCGAACTTATACTCTAATTGGTTCTACCAGGCTGCTACAAAAGGAGAAATCCAGGTATTTTACATTTATTGTAAATTCATTATTTTGGTTTTGTTTGAGATTCGCCAGAAAAATCTCATTGTGTTGGTTATCTGAGGAGAGCCAGAAAACTCAGAAAGTGTGGGTTTTTGGATTGTGTAAGCCCAAGTTAAAAAGACACAATTATGAAGGTTTTAGGTGAACCTGTGAAACCTATTTTAATAGTGAACGCTGATATCCCCTGTGTGAGGATATTAAGAGTGAAGTAGCAAGCTGTGTGGCTGTTGTTTAACAGTTGGTGAACACACAGGCGAACCACTATATATCGGTGTATTTTGTGATTTGAATGTTCTTTTAATTTCTATATCTTTAATCATTCAGATTTGTGGAATGTATATGTGGATGTGAATGTTGTAATATTTACATTTCAAGCAAAGTGGGGAATGTTGTAATAGTTTAGAATTTATTTCTTGCTATTTCCTTTCTGTTTGAGTTTTGATATTCAATTTGTTCTAGTAAGGTTGTCCTGCCATAAACCCTTGGTTTTTATAGTGAAAAAGTTGTCCTTAGAACAACGTTAGTATTAAGCTCTTTTTAAGATTGCTTTACATTTCAGTTCTTTGATTTATTTAAAGTACTGTTCTTTATTTATCTGTTTATAAGGCTATCGTACTTCAATTCTGCAGTTAATTTTTAATTTGGCATAGTCCTATTCACACCCCCCCCCCCCCCCCCCCTCTAGGACATATAGCTTGGCCTTTTCAAGTGGTATTAAAGCCTAATAGCTCATTTTTTAATTCTTTATTCTTGGATTCATTTCATGAGCTAACGATCTAAGCTATATATAAGATGTCAAATTTTGATAGCCTTTCGGTCACTAAGCCTCCACCCTTTGATGGCTCCAACTATGTCTATTGGAAAGTTAGGATGAGGATTTTTCTCAAATCAATGGATGAGAATGTGTGACTTGCCACAGTGACTGAATGGAACCCACCTACCACTGAAGTGACTGGTATCGATGGTTTAAAATCAATGAGAGTAACACCATTTTTCTCATGAACCACTCTTCAGAAAAGTGAGAGTAGTGCCAATGCAAAAGCACTAAATGCAATCACTTGCACACTATCACCGGATGAGTTCAAAAGAATCATATCCTGTGATACTGCAAAGCAAGCTTGGGATATATTAGAAATGACACACGAGGGTACTTCAATTGTCAAAAAATCTAAAGTCCAACTCCTCACAACCAAATTTGAAGAAATTCATATGGAAGAAAAAGAAATGTTTATGGACTTCTACACTAGATTAAATGACATTGAAAACTCTATGTGGGGTCTTGGCGATAAAATCCCAGAAAGTAAAGTGTGCGCAAAGATACTACGCTCACTACTTGAACGGTTCAATTCTAAGGTAACCACGATCCAGGAACTTCGTGATACGGACAATATAAGGGTAGAAGAACTAGTTGGTTCTTTACAAACCTATGAATTAAATTTTAAAGCTCCTAAAGGTAAATTTATTGCGCTTAAATCTTCAAAATGTATTTCTTAAGATTCTGATTTAGAAAATTCTGAAGATGATATGGCCCTTCTTGCTAAAAAGTTTTACAAGATTTTCAAAAGTAAAAAGAGGGTTGATTTTCAAATATCAAATGATAAGAAACGTTCCAAACCAAAATCTAAAAGTTGAAAATCTTTGAAAGATAATCAATGTTACAACTGTAAAGAATATGGGCATTTAGCAAACAAATGTCCTAAAAAGGACAAACTTAAAAAGAAAGGAATGTTGGTTACATGGGACGAATCTTCTGGCACTGAAGTCTCTTCTGAATCAGAAGATTCTGAAACCAAGTCGAGCAATGAAGTTAAGGCCCTTATGATTCTAGCCAAGTTCACTTTTTCTAATCATGATGATTCAACTAGTGAAGAAAATCTAAATAGTGATCATGAAAATGAAGAAGATCTTCAAGATGCTTACAATGCCATATACAAGGAAAGTTGTAAAATTGCCGTAAAACTAAAACTTCAAAAAGAAAAGTTTTTAAAACTTAAAGAAAATTTTGAGTCACTTGTTTTAGAAAAATCTATATTTCAGATTGTTTTGAAAAGACTAAATGTGATTTAGAATTCAAAACATTCCTGATTGAAAATCTTAAATCTAAAAATGACAAACTTAAGCTTGAAAACTCTTCACTTTTGAGTTCAAAGGATACATGGAGGTATGCCCAAGGAGATCCGAAGTTTGAGAAACTTTTATCCGGATCTAGAAAATGTGGCAACAAATCCAGATTGGGCTATGATAAAAATGTACCTTCTAAATAGAAGAATACTCCTCCTAAGTTTGTGAGAGGAGAAACCTCTAACTCAAAAGGGAAAAGTATTAATCAAATTTTTTCTAAAAATACTAAAACTTTTCAAAAACCTAAAAGCAATTATGTCAACTATAAAACTCAAAACCAAAACCCTATAGCTGAAAAAATAGTTGATTTGCTTAAGGAACTCTTAAAATCTAACTCAGTCGGTTACTCGTACATCAATTACAAATACAAGAAGACCAACTATACTCCTAAACCCAAAACAATAATGAAATGGGTTCCTAAAGTTACTTGCTTGGTTGCCCACACTGCATTCAAAGCTACAGATGGTGTATTAGTCATATCAGTCCTTATAAGCTCTTATGGTGTCCACCACCTCCTCTCTCATGCAAATGCAAACACTGTTTGCATACCCTCTTGCATTATATTCAATGGGTATTTCATGAGCGTTGCATGAATCATGAGGCGCACCAGTGTTGCTTGTACGAAGGCATGTTGATTACTGACCCCACCACTACCCACTCCCTACTGGAGGCAATGTTCCTTGGTCCCAATCACCAATGTCACTATTGCATCCATGTTGTCCCTCCATTTTTCCATACCATTTTTTAGTATTGGCAGAGAAACAAAGCATATCAATATCTGAGCAAGTGGACCAATACAGTCCTTCTCGCGTTGATTGTAGGCCCTTATATAAAAACATCTTCAAGGTGGGCCAGAGTTAATTAATGGTGTACATTCAATCACTACTGGCTTAAAATAGTCCGGTCCACCTGAGATTTAGATTCACCTCATCATGTTTCTCAAGCCAATGATCTGAATAATTTAATGATCGTATGGACATAACATGAAATTAGAGTGGCGTTCAGATCAACAAAGATCTTCGACGCCCTGCTTAGCGGTAGTGTCAATGATCATTGTATGGTTCCCATTTGCACAACCACATTTAGAAATTTATGTATGTGGGATCACCAACCTGCTCTAGATGTGAATTGATGGTAAGCCTGATGTCATGAAAAGATTTGATATACATAAACTTCAACAGATTTTTGTCCAAAATGATTCAGTCCCATATTCGATCAGTGTACCTTTTATAGAGGTACAGGGAAAAAAAACCACAAAAAAGTTGTCCATTTCCTATTCACATTCCAAACTCAAAAAACAAACTCAAGCATATCATAGTCCAAATCAGTCCTTAACCAACTAGAAAATGACTCTCTCAACCATGTGGTTCATCCGGCAGGCCACATGTTAATTATTTCAGCGTAATGACATGAGCTGAATAGTGAGGACCAAAATTAAGCAACCGAAGCTTAAGCTTATCAGGTCCACAAGACAACGTCGCATTTCTTTGACACCTTCACAGTGGGAGCCAATGCCACTACTGGATGGACAACAATAGCTCGGTGTTGAGGACCGGCCTAGAGGATGATTCATACAATAGGCACTACAATGCCCTTCATGCTTAGACCTTGTTTGTCATGATCGTCTGGGATTTCACCTACAGGGACATTTGTAAGGTTGACATTCTCGTAAAAAGCTATCCATTCAATAAATGCCTTCGACGCTGAACTGTATCCACGAAAACGGGCCCTGGAATATCCCTCCACCTATACATGACACTCCTCCCAATTATAATATATCCTGGGTCGGTTGTCATTGAATACTACGTATACCTTCTTACCCATCTACACATAATAAAATAAAATGTGCAAGGTCAAACTAATTATATTAATAAAATTAGACGACGTAATAAGATTTTATGCCATTATAATGAATGAAACAAATTAATAGTGTATCAGAATTTGTTCCAACTACAGGAGCACCATGGTCTTATACCATTCCAACGGACATACCTGAACCTATCCTTAATAGTTACACTTGCAGATTTATCCTATACATTATGCAGATATAAGCAGTGAAGTGGTCAACTTAACAACTTATGTAGCTAGATAAAAACAGGTAATGCAGATTATAAGACAACGAAGGATCAAGCATCAATACACATCATAATCCAAAAAATTAATAGTCATTATTCAAAATAAGGTACATCCATCCAGCTAGCCAACACAACTAGCCATAAAGCAAAAAATTTATCATCCAAAAAACCATGTTCTAGACTAGCCAAAGCAAAAAAGAAAAAAAGAAAAAGAAAAAGCCGAAGACCATGTTGATGACACTACGCTCAGTCAGACGACTGATCTGGTGAAAGCATCATATCAACACAAAGTCCAACCTCCTATCCTAAGTGAGTGAAAGAAATGAGGCAGATTGTCATTCATCCTTTGATAGTATCCTTGTTGCACGAATGATCTCATGTCCGGTGAGGCCTTCAATCTACTCCAAAGCTAGTACAATATGCGACCTACGTACCATGTCTTTCCCTTGGTGAATGGTTATAGCTAGTGACTTCACGGCTTCCACAACGCACTCATTCCTTTTCCAATGATGTCACAAGGGCGACTCATTCTTGCTCTCTTCCTTGAATTGGTTGTGTTGTTTGTGTTCACCAAGTTGTTCCTGTTTACATTCAGACTTTGGTATGACCTATTAATGCCATCACGACTTTGATACGACCATTGGATGTCAGGTGCACTGTCCCCTACATCGTCACTTGAAAACATGAGTATATCGTCATTTAGATCAACTGACATTCTCGGCAATAATTCAGGATCCCTAGACCTTCTCAAACTCAGAGTATTAGGTATGTTTTCTGTGAAAGAACGTTGTCCACTAGCTCAGTTATTCCCAAACAGGTACGTCAGGTCATCGTACCTTCGCAACGGTTTGCCCCGTACATATTGTGTGTAAGGATGTGACTATTGATAAGAATGATGAAAAAATAATATAAGTAAACATCACGTTCGTCTTTACTATGTACAAACAAAAAGAAAAAGAAGTTGTAAGAAAGTTAAGTCAATGTGAATCTCACCCATATGTAATCCTCCCAAACCTCATCTAGAGTGATCACTACCTTCAAGTCATCATCCCATCAAAACCCACTATCGTTCAATGTGTCCCGCACCTCGAAATATAGCCTCTTCAATGTGCAGAGATGATTCCCAACATGTTTATCTTGAAGTGATACTCCTAACGCACTCTTCACAGTATCCACAACTATCTTATAAGTCTCTTTCTTAAATCCATTATCACTCTTAGGTCCATTTGCAACAACATCCATTAGCGTATCAATAAGGCAGTCATCCATTTCATCGGTCCAACTCATTATACCACTAGACGATCCATTTTCATAAAGTGGTTTTAATTTATATTTCATCAGTGTCTTCCGTGATGTAACATTTGAGTCTTATCCAGCTTCTTTCGTAGGGGTTGACTGATTGTTTCACTTGTTTGGTGATATTTTCCTGTCACTAACTTCAGATATTGTAATGCCCTGAAAATCAGGGGTCAAGTAGCAACTCAACTCCCGAGTTCTAAAACATCACTTATGCAACATATATGCTTATGATTGAAATGTTATATGTGTTAGTGCATTAATCATGAGTGAGATTATACCAAAACAGAATTCATACTCCAGATCAGTTTATACAACGCAAGCAGAAGACTGAAAGATGTATATAAACGTATATGAGCCAAAAAGATCACTATCGGTCTCCAGAGTATGAACACATCACTGAGTCACCATATACATGTAATAGTTTAAGAGTCAAAATGTCAAAAACAGTTCGACTATAATGATAAGCCCTATAGCTCCGTCGATCAGGACGGCCTAAGTGAAACCGCCGGAGAACTGCATATACGAGAACGCATCCTGATCGCCATCGTAATCCGGCTTCACCTCTAGAGTCGTATCGTCATCTGCATCTAAGACAGAGTCTTGTGGGTGTTCAGAACACTGTCCCAGAACATGGGAGTGAGTGATCAACTCAGTGGAATCATAGAACAAAGGTTAACATGTTATCAACTCAGTTAAGCAGTAATGATAAAGCAGACATATCAGACATTCCTAGATACTCTTATTAATGCAAGGATGAAATGTATTTATGATGTATGCCTCGCCTACACTCCCTCGTACAACACCATCTTACGGTCGCGGCATGCTTTCTTCCCTCTGTGCTCTTCAACCCGGGGCACATGCAGTGCGATATTATGAGCATGATTATCAAGTTTTTATTAGTCCTTTTCATACAACAGGATTGGAAAACTAAGGTACCTCCCTTATATCAATACCCAATAATGATCCATTCTAGGGTCGTCAGTCCTAATAATTCTCATACGAAGTTGCGGTTTTAGGTCGCTGCAAAGGGCTCGTCACCTAATCAGTATAGGCCTAGTTTATACTCTTGTTGCTACGGAAAGGCTTGTCGCCTCAACGCAGACTCAGAGTATGTTCGAGGTCACTACAAAGGGCTCATCACCTTATCAGGGTAGGCCGACAGCTCGAATACAGTGTCTCATACCACCGTATTCGGCTCACGAGGCGGTGTTGCTCACTGGTCACTACGGGTGGACTCGTCGCTCCGGCGTAGGCCAACAGCTCGACCACAGTGTCCCATACCACCATTTCTGGCTCATGAGTCTTAGCGGATCGAGGTACTAAGGTTAACGGGGTTTTCACTGGTGAGTTTTGTACCTTAGGTTCAAGCAGTAGCGTCCAAACATGGTGAACATACATCGAGTCAATCGGGTTGCTTGACTAGCCCGACTAGTACGATCGCACAACGAGTTGATTGACATGAAGTGCGTAAGCACTCCGTGTGGCCTAACCATTGTCGACAACTCTAGTACGGCTCAGGTTCGTCAAACACGTCCTACGTGGCGAATAAATCTCAGCCACGAACTCAAAGCCTGTTACCAATTGCCTGGACTATAACATAGCCCCGATCACATTCAATCCTTAACCACAAAGCATGTGGAGTAGTCAGAGCAGAATTAACCAAGTAGTTCAAACATGTTAACAAGCATGTTATAAAATACAACTTAAACAGGAAATCCAAACACATACATTTCATTAGTAAAACGATTAAACTAGCTAAGGTAGTTGAGAATTCTATATCACACCCACCCAAAGCACTATTTACTAAGTATTTACTTATACAAGCATTTTTACAAACACTTAGACTACACGTATTAACATACATAACGTATATTGGCCAAAACATGTATTAAGGCGAATCCTTTCACCGAGGAGTTGTTACACATATAACAAGCATATACACATAGTAGTTAATCATGGCAAACACACTTTCATATTTTGTATGTATACGGTATTTTCTACAAATACACAGAATACACTAAACTCCACAAATTTCATATATAACTGAAACGCAAAACAAACATCGCATTTTGCATGTGAAATAACATCCACATGAGGAATCTATCATTATCCGACATTGAAAGCTTTGAAAACCATAACCTATACGTCTATAGTCTGCACCTTACGCCAATAAACGTGTAACGAAGTCGTTTTAGACGTTAAGTCTTTGTCAACGGCGGATTTGTAACCTATAGCATAAGTTAGGTTAGCCATTTCATAACTAGCACTATCAGAAACCCTAAGCCAAATTAGGGTTAGGTTTCCTTACCCAAGTGTAACGTCAAAATCACCGGAATAGCGATGCAGGTAGGGTAGCTAAGTGCGAGAAACGATGGGATCGAATCCCAGGAAGAATCTTCACTTCTCTCTCTCTCTTTCTCTCTCTTTTCTTTCTTCTCTTTCTTAGGGTTTGGAAAATTCGTGTGAAGTGAGAGGGAGAGGGTTTAAGGTCCTTATATAGGCCCAGAACTGATGACCCCAGGGCCAAGGTATACTTAGGTTATATCCAAAAAGCGTCTATTTCAGCTCAACGGAGCACTTCTGGAGGCTCCTTTCTGCGTGCGGTCGGACTTAAGCTCCCTGACCATGGATCTAGGTCAGGCTAAGTTTTCGATCCGATCGGATTTACAGATTGATCATAGCGGACCAGTTTCAGTTCAACGGTCATCGCCACTCAATCAGGGCCACAAGTACACTGACATGTGTATGAAATTTCTCCTTATCCGAGGGTGCATTTGGGTTAGATTCTGATGGTCTGAATCCTTATATTTGTCCCGTAAGTGACACGACTCAGGTTACTTAAATTTGAATTTCATTTCTAAACATATTCACGTTTCTCACACACTTCGCTCCGGGCTCAAGTTGTCCGCTAAAGTTGTCCGTTTCTGGATACTATCTGGATTTGATTTCGAGATGGTTGTCAAGCCTAGCAAGGTGGTCCTAAGCGTTTAGTCTCGTGGTCATCGGACTTTCGACGTGCGGTCCAGGTCCAATGCGAAGTTTCAATGTGCTTCCGAGAGCAACTGGGTAATGAGATTGATCCTAGATTTTAGGGTAACCTAGCGTCAATGATTCTACAAGTTTTGGGTCTTGCAGTTCGTATTTAAAGTGGTTCAAGCGGATTTCACAGCTAATCTAGTTTAACACTAGTTAATTTCGTCTAATTTCTAAAGGATTTAGTCCTGAGTGATTTCTGCCTGAGGTGGTACTCGGGTTTTTGTACAAATTTTTCCATGACGTTACAATATACCCCCCTTAAAGAAAAATTTTATCCTTGAAATTAGTACTTTTTCGTACTCCTCAAGAAGATGAGGGTACTTCTTACGGACCTCGGCTTCTGTCTCCCAAGTAGCCTCTTCCTCGGTGTGATGCGTCCACAATACTTTCACAAGTGGGATGACCTTGCTACGCAACACCTGCTCCTTCCTGTCTAGAATACGCGTCGGTCGCAGTACATATGTAACGTCCTCACTCAACTGCACCTGCTCCCGCTTGATAATGTGGGAAGGATCAGGAATGTATTTCTTCAGCATAGATACATGAAATACATTGTGCACGCCCGCAAGTGGTGTGGACAAAGCAAGACGGTATGCCACCACACCCACTCGGTCGAATATCTGGAATAGGCCAATGAACCGCGGCATAAGTTTCCCCTTCTTGCCAAACCGAAGGACTCCCTTCATAGGGAAAACTCTAAGAAACACATGATCTCCAACCTTGAACTCCAACGGTCGCCGCCTCGTATCGGCGTAGCTCTTCTGTCTGCTCTGCGCTGTAAGAAGTCGACGCCTGATAATGTTGATCTTCTCTGAGGTCGCCTGTACTAACTCTGGGCCGATCAAACTGCGCTCGCCAACCTCTGCTCAGTAATGCGGTGCTCGATAGGGGCGCCCATACAAGGCCTCATACGGAGCCATGTCAATACTCGCTTGAAAGCTGTTATTGTAGGTGACCTCTGCATAAGGAAGACAGTCATCCCAACTGTCCTTGAAATCAAGCACACAAGCTCGCAACATGTCCTCCAACACCTGGTTTATCCGTTCCTTCTGCTCGTCAGTCTGTGGGTGGAACGCGGTACTGAACTTCAACTTTACACCCATCGCTTCCTGTATACGAGTCCAGAAGATAGATGTGAATCGCGTGACTCGATCCGACACGATCTCCATAGGAACTCCATGCAGACGTACAATCTCCCTGATATACAGCTTGGCCAACTCGTCTACAGAATTTGTGACTTTAATCGGGAGGAAGTGAACCGATTTCGTTAACCGGTCCACGATCACCCAAATAGAGTCATAACCCTTTCTCGTCTTCGGTAGCCCTGAGATGAAATTCATAGAGATGAAATCCCACTTCCATTCAGCTATGGGCATGGGCTGAAGGAGTCCAGGAGGTCGACGATGCTCGGCCTTGACCTGCTGGCACGTGAGACAACGTGATACATACTCTACTATATGGGCCTTCATATTATCCCACCAATATGACCTCTTCATGTCTTAGTACATCTTCGTACTACCTGGATGCATTGCCAACTTTGAATTGTGCGCTGCCTCAAGAACTTCCTGTCTCAAATCTTGAATGTCTGGAACGGATAAGCGGCCAAGATAACGCAAGCCCCCATCCGTACCAACACTCCATTCCGCATCCTCATCTCCACTAGCCTTTGTCCTCATCTCCTCTAACCACTTGTCTTCTCACTGAGCCTCTCTGATTAGGTCATCAACCAGTGGCTGCACTCGAATATGCACGATACTCTCAAATGGTTTCTCTACCATGAGCTTCTGCTCAAAGTCACGTATGAATTCCACCATGTGTCATTCCTCAACCATCAGCAGAGCCACAAATGCTATCGCCTTCTTGCGGCTCAATACATCTGCCACAAAGTTAGCCTTAACAGGATAGTAGTAAACCTCGAACTTGAAGTCCTTTAAGGTTTCCATCCATCGTCGTTGCCTCATGTTCAGGTCCTTCTGTGTGAATATATACCTAAGGCTCTTGTGGTCGCAAAAGAGCTCGAACTCCTCTCCGTAGAGGTAATGTCTCTAGAGCTTCAATGCAAAAATGATGGCCGCTAATTCCAGGTCATGCATAGGGTAATTTTCCTCGTGTTTTCTCAACTGTCTCGAGACATAAGCAATCACCCTATCCTTCTGCATAAGGACACATCCCAAACCAACACGAGATGCGTCAGTATATATCGTATATTTGACCCCTTGCTCTGACAATACTAGCACAGGGGTGGACGTCAACCTGTCCTTCAGCTCTTGAAAAGTTGTTTCCGCATTCTCATTCCAGGCGAACTTCAGATCCTTCCGTGTCAACTGAGACAAAGTCTGGCTATCTTCGAGAAGTCCCTAATGAATCGTCGATAGTAACCCGCTAGACCAAGAAAACTCCTCACCTCAGTAACCGAACCAGGCTGTTCCCAGTCTTGAACCGCGGCTACCTTAGCAAGGTCCACCGCTATGCCTTCCTTGGATACCACATGCCCCAGGAACTTTACTTCCTCTTTCCAAAAGTCGCATTTCTTGTACTGTGTGAACAACTGGTTCTTCTTCAGAGTATCCAAGATTGCTTGTGGGTGTTTCTCGTGCTCTTCCCGACTCTTAGAGTATATCAGGATGTCATCAATAAATACGATGATGAATCGGAATAGAAACGGCTGAAACACCATGTTCATCAGGTCGATGAACACAGCCGGTGCATTCGTAAGACCGAACGACATCACGAGAAACTCATAGTGCCTAAAACAAGTCCTGAAAGCTGTCTTCTGCACGTCCTCATCCCTAACGAGCAACTGATGATACCCTGACTGCAAGTCGATCTTCGTGAAATACTGCGCTCGTCTCAACTGATCAAACAAGTCATCTATTCTGGGCAAAGGGTACTTGTTCTTCACCGTCGCTTGGTTCAACCTGCGGTAATCAATACACAACCGCAGTGAACTGTCTTTCTTCTTTACGAACAACAAAGGTGCTCCCCATGGAGACACGCTAGGTCGTATAAAGCTTGCATCTTACATATCATCGATCTGTCTCCTCAGCTCCTCCATCTCACACGGAGGCATGCGATACGTCGGGAGTGAAATGGGCGTCACACCAGGCGCTAGATCAATGGTAAAATCAATCTCACGACGAGGAGGCAGTCCAGGTATATTACTGAACACTTCCTCAAAATTCTGAACTACAAGCGTGTTTTCAAGTGTCGGGCCATCAACATTCTTCAATAAAGAAGCGTAACAAAGAACTCAAAAAGGGCAACTGACCTGCACGGGAAATGAAAATGGTGTGACCTCATGCTTGTAAGCTGTCACTAGATGGGTCTCACAGTCAATCTCGGCCCTCACTTCAGTTAGCCAATCTATACCAAGGATGACGTCAAAATGGATATCGTGGTGACAATCAGGTCAATACATATCGTCCTGCTCCCTAGATCTATCAAGCAACCCTCACACATTTTGGTGGCATCTGTAAAAGTACCTGGTGTCGCGATAACTCGCACCTCAACCATCGGGGTGATATTCAACCCTAAGCGCTTGACTGTAGAACATGATATCACAGAAATAGTGGATCCCTTATCCACCAATAGAAATATAGGGGTACCTTCAATGTAGGCGGTGAGCTCGAAGGCCAAAGGTACGGTAGCTGTAGAATCAGGTGCTTTCGTTGTAAGTGCATGAACGCACGCCTGTTGAGATCGGTCAGGCTGAGGCGTCATAGGTCACTGAGGCAGCCTAAATCGAGGTGCAGGTAGCTGGAATGATGGATGAGCTGGTGCAGTCCGTAAGGGTGGAGCCAATAGAACCCAATTCTCTGCGGCTGCGAAAACCCACTTCTCTCATATGCGTAAAACAACTCTCTGCAGCGTGACCTAGTCTCCCACAGTACGTACAGGTCACACCAGGTCGCCTCATTGGAACTAGTGGCGCCGCGATCCTGGGGGGAGAGTCAGTACTGGACCTTGCCGAGGAATGGCCTGCTTGGCATATCTGGACGTGGCCTAGAGATCATAGGCCCACGGTAACGTGTCAATCAATCCCCGTCCTGCTCTACTCGCATAGATATGTGTACTAGCTCAGTATAGGAAGGTATGCTAGCACAGCACATCTTCGAGCAAATGTCAGGTCGCAGGCCCTCGAAAAAACGTCGCATCCGCATCTGCGCGTCAGCAAGTATAGTAGGAGCGTACCTGCCCAGCTCTGTAAACCGATGCTCTTACTCTACCACTGACATGCCTCCCTACTTGAGGCGTAAGAACTCATTCTCCTTCTCATGCCGGTACGTAAGGGGATAATACTTCTCGTGGAAGCGGGTCTCAAATACTGCCCACGTCCATACATAATCAACTGCAACGGTCCGCAGGACACTATCCCACCACAAGCTGGCCTCCTTCTCAAACATAAAGGTGACCAACTTGACCTGCTCCGGCTCTGTACAGTGCAGCATCCTCAGCATCTTGGAGATACGGTCAAGCCAATATTCGGCCTCCTCGGGTCTGTGAGAACCCGCAAAGGTAGGAGGCCGCAAGCGCTGGAATCGATCGAGGAGGCCACTAGTACCCAAGTTCTCCGTAGGGTATACAGCAGGTGCAGGTAAAGTCACACCCTCATCCTAAGCAGAAGGCCCTACAGTCTCCGCAGGGTGCACAGATGGTGCAGGTGGAGTCGCATTCCCACCCTAAGCTAAGGCCCCTGCAATAGTGGCCAAGAGCTGCTGGTGGTGGTGGTGCTGCTGCATCTACTGCTGTTGGTTCTACACCTGTTGCTGGTACATTATCATCAACAACTGCTCCAACCTATCCATAGGTGAGGGCGACTGAGGCACATGCTGCGTCGAAGAAGACGCACGGTGTTGCTCACAAACCGGTAGTGTGTAAGGTGGCGGCCCAACTGTAGGACCAGTAGAAGGCTGAGACTCAGGCATAGTCTCATGAACTGGGCTCGAAGCAGGGTCCGTACGACCATCACTCCGGGGAGGTGCCTGGTCCATCAAATCAGTAAGTGTGAGGCGTGTCGTGCTTCGCATGACTACAGGTGGCATTCCCTATATGACATAGGGCACAACTTGTGTAAGATGTAGCATAGCAATACACAATCCTTTAAGCATTCCACACACTTCATAGCAAAAGAAACTGCATGCATTTCATTTACCAAAATTTATCATAATACATAGAATACAGTCCTACATGAATCATGACAGGAACGCAAGCAGCTATGAACTATTCAACCCAAACACACTTTCTACCTTCTACACTACAAAGCCACGAATCATTTAAACACAAACATCCTAAAGCAGCAACAAACAAGCTACAAGACAATGGTACTGAAGACTAGGGATCCGAATTTGGTGACAGGGGAGGGGCACCCTTATCCTGCAAACAGCACAAGATAGTCTTCAAGGTGCGAGTCACCTTCTGGAACTTATGTTTCACAAGGGCCCGGAGATCAACAATATCCTGTCGCAAGGTAGCCTGGCCCTCCTCAAGTCGAGCTAAGCGAGCTCGATCAGTGCCATGCTCTGGTGCCGTAGGAGGGGAGCTCTCCTCCGTGTCCTGAGCCTCCACTTCCTCTTCCTATTCCTCCTCTATCGCTTCTCTACTTTCTTCCTCGCTCTCATACTCCTCGCTAGCCGTCTCATCCTCACCCTCATCAAGTCGGGCTTGTCACTGCCGAGGCCCGATTCACATCTGATTGAGAGTATTTTCGTTGATGAAATATTGCGGAACTGGTAGTTCTGCTCCAAGTTTGTAGCCGAACTCGCGTGCAATCTTGCATATAAGCCGGCCGAAGGGGAGCGAATCAGTCATTCTATTGGAGTGTACGGTAAGAACTATCTATCGCAAAACATACGTAGGCACACACAACTTCTCTCCCTACCTCACTTGGTATAGAAAGTCTACTATCAGGCGTGTGCACTCACTGCGATTGCCCCACCGGGGGTACAAGTTAAACGTGCAGATACGGTGGAGTAGGTGGAAATCATCCATCATGTTTGACGCCAGGAGGCTATTGTTTGGCTGTCATTGAACTAGTCGACCACAAAGGAAACGTGTATGGTGATCCCTTTCACGTGCACTATTCAGATTCTTCTCACTCGCGTGGACTTGGCCAAGCGATATTCCCATGAGTCGAGCTATCAGGCCAGCGTCAATTATGGCCTCCCGACTTCTTCCCGTGAAAATCTTGAACTGCAAGGGCTCTAGGGTAGGCTCTTGAATATGGGCATAGAATGCTCAGACAGTGCCCACATTTGCACGATATTTTTCCTCAAACACAGGGCCCCACCCGGCTTCCTTCAGGCGTTCCATCAATAGATATTCCCTGAAGAGCTTCTCGTTAACATGAGCTTCGAAAAATCTACCATGAGACATTTCCGCCAGAAGAATCCTTTCAAGGGGAGCCTGGGGATCAAGCTCCCGCTTCGTCCGGATCTCTAAATCAATGCTTGGACTTGTGGCGGCGGCTTTCTTTTTCCTTGAACGAGTAGGGCGACTAGGCCCAGCTTCATCCACCGCGCCCTTTCTCTTTCCCATGAGAGAAAGAATAGTGGAAATGGAGAAGATGCCTGTCACAAGCACGAATAATGCCATGGAAAAGGAAAGAAAATGGGGAAATAGGAGGGATACTTGGGTTCCCACGAATTTAAGACACAAAGTGGGGCTTGAATGCTCAAATGAAACGGGAATGAAGAAGGTAAACAACTGTGAAGGGAGATTTCAAATGTGTGGTGAAGGTGGTGTACGAAAAGGGGAGAAGGAGAACTTGGAGGGGGATTTGAGTGAGGATTTGGGTGTTTCCTTGAGAAAAAGAGAGCTTAGAGGGGTAGTTTGTGAAGGAGGGGCGACCTAGGAGGGGTTTTAATCGAAAACCCGTGCACAAGTGGGCCACACAACGCCCAAAACTTGTCGGCCTGAGCCGGCACGCCCGGCTGAGCCCGTCTGGTGGCGAGCCCTCGTCGGTGTCTGGACCTTCTGGCTAGGGCTCGCCCTTTGGACGAGGTCCTCCTGCTGTAAGTGTTATGGTCTCATGCTCCTTTGGTTGTCAAATTTTGTGTGCCAAAAACATCTATCGGTGTTCTGTACTTGTATGATCATTTATTGGAATTCAAGACACCTCAAAAAGCTACATGTTGAAGCCTCAAAAAAGCTACATGTTGAAGCCTCAAAAAAGCTACATGTTGAAGCCTCAAAATACTACATGATGAAGCCTCAAGAAGCTACAATGTTGAAGTTCAAATCTGAAGAAACAATGTATGAAGTAGTTCTATGTTGATCAAGATCTCAAGCCTGACAAGCCTGATATAATTCAATTTATCTACATTCGTTGAAAGGTTGAAGTTCAATGTCCATACGACATGGTTCAGGTTTGAATGACCTTAGGTTGACCCTTTAAGTAGGTCACTTTGGATACATTATTCAAATATTTAAAATACACAAGGTTGGTCTATTCTACGACCAGTCCTAGCTCTTGTTCGACCAGTCCTAACATTGGTTCGACTAGTCCAAGAAATTCCACGACCAGTCCTAAGAAGTTGAAGATTTTTCAGAATTTTTGGTACGCCCACGACCAGTCCTGGAGGTCCTTCGACCGGTCGTAGGTGTGGCTTCGACTCGTCCACGACCAGTCGTGGAGCTACGACTTAAAGTCCAGCGACGAAATCACTGGTCTTACGACCAGTCGTAGATATCTACGACCAGTCGTAGGTGACCCACGACCAGTCGTAGGGTACTCACGACCAGTCATAGAACGGCTTTCAAAGATCGCGCTTATTTTTTCAAAAATCTGTTAGAGCTACGACCAGTCGTAGGTTTCTAAGACTAGTCGTAGGAGCAATTTCTGCTTCTATAAATTGAACACGAAATTCAGAGTTTTGATAACTTCCACTCTCATTCAATTCAAGAATTTTCAAGTGATCACTCTGAGATAAGTTTGTGTTTATTTTAAGCTAGATTGTGCTTATTTAATATTCCTTTTTGCTAGCTTATTTAATTTGATTTTGTTTCTATATTCCAATCATATTTGAAAAGAGGAATTATCTTATTCCTTCTTCTTGGAATCAAAATCAAATTTAGCTACGCCCAACGAGTTAAATCTAAAATCAATTAGAACTTAGAACCTTATGAATGTGAGTATTGGAAATTGAACTTTGACATTCAAATCATCTACTCCGATTGGTTCTACCGGGCTGCTACGAAAAAGGAGAAATCCAGGTATTTTACAATTCTGTAAAATTCATTTGCTTTTGGTTTTGTTTGAGGTTGAGCCAGAAAAATCTCATTGTATTGGTTGTCTGAGGAAAACCAGAAAACTCAGAAAAGAGGGGTTTTTGGATTGTGTAAGCCCAAGTGAAAAAGACACAATTGTAAAGGTTTTTGGTGAACCTGTGAAAACCTATTTGTTAGTGAATGCTAATATCCCCTGTGTGAGGATATTAGGAGTGGAGTAGCTTTTTGTGTGGCTGTTGGAAAACAGTTGGTGTACACACAAGCGAACCACTATAACTCTTTGACTTGTGGTTTGAATGCTTGCTTAATTTTCATATCTTTTATCATTTGATCTTGTGGAATGTACAAGAAGATGTGAATGTTGTAATTATTTACATTTCAAGCAAGTGTGGGGATTGTTGTAATAATTTAGATCTTACTTCTTCATTTAAATTCAATTCCTTGCTATTTCATTTACTTATATTAATATTGAGTTCTTGATCCAAAAGAGGTTCTAGAAATAAGGTTGTCCTACCATAAGCCCTTGTTGATTATGGTGTAAGGTTGGCCTTAGAACTGAATTTGAATCAATCTCTCGATATCTATTTATCAAGGTGATTTAAATTTAGCTTTGTGAATTGATTCAAGTTGTAAGGTTGTTGGTTTATTTTATTTCCGCTGAATTTTATTTTAATTTGGCATAGTCCTATTCCCCCCCCCCCCCTCTAGGACGTATAGCTTGGCCTTTTCAAGTGGTATCAAAGCCTAATAGCTCATTTTATTGCTTTTTATTTGGATTTATTTCCTGAGCTAACGATCTAAGCTATATAAAAAGATGTCAAATTTTGATAGCCTTTCAGTTACTAGACCTCCTCCCTTTGATGGCTCCAACTATGCCTATTGGAAAGCCAGAATGAGGATCTTCCTCAAATCAATGGATGAAAGTGTGTGGCAAGCCACAGTAATTGAATGGAAACCTCCTATCACGGAAGTAACTGGTGTTGATGGTTCAAAATCTATGAAAATTACACCATATTACCAATGGACCACACTTCAGAAAAGTGAGAGTAGTGCTAATGCTAAAGCACTAAATGCAATCACTTGCGCACTATCACCGGATGAGTTCAAAAGAATCATATCCTGTGATACTGCAAAGCAAGCTTGGGATATTTTAGAAATGACACACGAAGGTACATCAATTGTCAAGAAATCTAAAGTCCAACTCCTCACAACTAAATTTGAAGAAATTCATATGGAGGAAAATGAAATGTTTATGGACTTTTACACTAGATTGAATGACATTGTGAACTCATTGTGGGGTCTGGGCGATAAGATCCCTGAAAGTAAAGTATGTGCAAAAATACTACGCTCTCTTCCTGAACGGTTCAATTCAAAGGTAACCGCAATCCAGGAACTTCGTGATACGGATAATATGAAGGTAGAGGAATTAGTTGGTTCTTTACAAACCTATGAATTAAGTTTTAAAGCTCCTAAAGGTAAGTCTATTGCTTTGAAGTCATCTAAAAGTATTATTCAAGAAAATTCAGATTCAGAAAAGTCTGAAGATGATATGGCCCTTTTGGCGAAAAAGTTTTATAAGATTTTCAAAAGTAAGAAAAGAGTCGATTTTCAAAAGGGAAATGAAAAGAAACGTTCCAAACCTAAGTCTAAAACTTGGAAATCATTGAAAGATAGTCAATGCTACAACTGTCAAGAATATGGGCATTTAGCAAACAAATGTCCTAAAAAGGACAGATTCAAAAAGAAGGGTATGTTGGCTACTTGGGATGAATCGTCTGATTCTGAAGCCTCTTCTGAGTCAGAAAATTCAGAAACCGAGTCGGGCAATGAACTTAAGGTCCTTATGACTCTAGCCAAGTTTACTTTTTCCGATCACGATGATTCAACAAGTGAAGAAAATTTGGATAGTGATCATGAATATGATGAAGATCTTCAAGATGCTTACAATGCCTTATATAAGGAAAGTTGTAAAATTGCTGTCAAACTTAAACTTCAAAAAGAAAAGTTTTATAAACTTAAAGAATGTTTTGAAACTCTTATTTTAGAAAAATCTCAAATTTCAGATAGTTTTGAAAAGTCTAAGTGTGACCTAGAATTCAAAACCTCCCTAATTGAAAATTTGAAATCTGAAAATGAGAAACTTAAAAATGAAGTATCTTCTCTGTTGAGTTTGAAGGACACATGGAGATATGCCCAAGGCGATCCAAAATTAGAAAAATTGTTATCCGGATCAAGAAAATGTGGCGATCGATCCGGGTTGGGTTATGATAAAAACAAATCTCCAAAACAGAAGAATACTTCTTCCAATTTTGTGAAAGGAGAGACTTCTAACTCAAAAGGAAAAGATACTAGTCAAGTTTTTTTTAAAAATACAAAAACTTTTCATAAACCCAAAAGCAGCTATGTAAATTTCAAAAATCAGATTCGAAACCCACTAGCTGAAAAAATTATTGATTTACTGAAGGAGCTATTAAAATCTAATTCTGTAGGTCACTCCTACAACTATAAACATAAGAAGACCAATTATTCTCCTAAACCTAAAACTGTACTGAAATGGGTTCCTAAAGCTGTCTGTTTGGTTGCTCACACTGCTTTCAAAGCTACAAGCCATTCAAAATGGTACCTAGACAGTGGATGCTCCAGACATATGACAGGCGACAAAGCACTATTCACCGATCTTAAAGATATGACTGATGGGTCAGTCACATTTGGTGATGGTAGCAACTGCAAGATAATTGGCAAAGGTACGGTCCAACTCTATAACCTTCCCTTATTTAAAAATGTTTTATATGTTGAGGGTTTAAAACACAACCTGTTGAGCATATCTCAAATATGCGATAACAACCATAATGTTAAATTTTCTAATCAAGGTTGTGAAATAATAAATGAAAAGGGTTCTGTAATATTAACTGGTCGCAGAACTTCTGAGAACTGCTATATAGTAAGCGATAGTAGCTCATCTAAACAAACGTGTTACATGGTCCATACCGATGAGACAGAATTATGGCATAAACGCCTCGGACATGTACACTATCGAAATTTATACAGATTGAGCAAAGGTGAACTAATTAGAGGTCTACCTAAGATGCAAAAAGTAGACAAGATTTGTGGTGAATGCCAGTATGGTAAACAAACTAGGAGCTCTCACAAAAAGGTGAACTCCAATACCACCACAAGACCACTCGAGCTTCTCCACATGGATCTTATAGGACCAACAAGAACGGAAAGTCGAGGTGGCAAAAAATACATCTTAGTTATTGTAGATGATTATACAAGATTCACTTGGGTTTCATTCTTGAGAGACAAATCAGAAACCCTTGATGAAGTGAAAAAGATTATAAAACGGATTCAAACTGAAAAAAGTTCTCAAGTCAACAAGATCCGTAGTGATCATGGATCCGAATTCGAAAATAGCAGTTTTGAGAAATTCTGTAGCGATCAGGGAATATCGCATGAATTCTCTGCACCTAAAACTCCTCAACAAAATGGAATTGTCGAGAGAAAGAATAGAGTGCTTCAAGAAATGGAAAATGTTATGTTAAATAGCATGAAGCTCCCTAGGAATTTATGGGCTGAAGCAGTAAATACAGCCTGCTACATTATTAACCGTGTTTATATTTGTAAATCTAATAATAAAACGGCTTATGAAATGTGGTTTGATAAAAAGCCTTCTGTCAAATATTTTCGAGTTTTTGGCAGTAAGTGTTATATTTGCGTGATCGTGAAAATTTGGGAAAATTCGACACTAAAAGTGATGAAGGGATCTTTTTAGGGTATTCTTTAAACAGTCGTGCATATCGTGTTCTGAACAACAGGACCGGTGTGATTCAAGAGTCAATAAATGTTGTGATTGACGATTTTTTGAATACACCTGTTCCTAGTTCTGATAATGATGAAGTGCTTATACTTGAAAATCAAGAAACTTCACCAAGTGAACCTAATTCTAAATTTAGGACTGTTAAAGATCATCCAACTTCTCAAATACTTGGAAACCCTCTCACTGGTGTGCGCACTCGTAGACAATTAGAGGACATATGTAATTACGTATGCTTTACATCCCAGATTGAACCGGTTAACGTAAAAGAAGCACTTTCAGATGAAAACTGGATTCTTGCGATGCAAGAAGAGCTTAATCAGTTTGTCAGAAATGATGTTTGGTATCTTGTTCCTAGACCTAAAGATAAACATATTATTGGAACAAATGGATTTTCAAAAACAAATCTGATGAACTTGGAAATATTATTCGAAATAAAGCAAGACTAGTTGTACAGGGATATACACAAATTGAAGGTATTGACTATAATGAGACATTTGCCCCTGTAGCTCGTCTTGAATCAATCAGACTTTTTATCTCCATTGCATGTTTTAGAAAGATTAAAATTTATCAAATGGATGTAAAGAGTGCCTTTCTGAATGGTGATTTACATGAAGAGGTATATGTTGAACAACCAACAGGGTTTGAAGATCCTAAATTTACTGATCATGTGTATCGTCTTAAGAAGGCTCTCTATGGTCTGAAACAAGCTCCCAGAGCATGGTACGAAAAACTGACTAAGTTTTACTAAGTCATAATTTTCAGATGGGATGTGTTGATAAGACACTCTTTGTTAAGAAGTATAACGATGATATTTTAATGGTTCAAATATATGTTGACGATATTATTTATGGATCAACCTGTACTAATATGACTGTTGAGTTTGCAGATTTGATGAAGTCTAAATTCGAAATGAGCATGGTTGGTGAATTAAACTATTTTCTAGGGTTGCAAGTAAAACAACAACCTAATGGAATTTTTATCTCTCAAACCAAATATGCTCAGGGCTTAATCAAGAAATTTGGATTTGAGAAAGGTAAAAACTTTGATACTCCTATGAGTACAACTTTGAGACTCTCAAAAGACTCTGCAGGTAATGATGTGGATCCTAAATTGTATCGTAGTTTGATTGGTAGTTTACTTTATCTGACTGCTAGTAGACCAGATATAGCCTTGAGTGTTGGTATTTGTGCCCGTTATCAATCAAATCCTAAAGAATCTCACTTAACTGCGGTTAAGCGGATTATGCGATATGTCGCAAGTTCTACTAAACTTGGTCTCTGGTATCTACATGAAACTAATGTTCAATTAGCCGGGTATGCAGATGCTGACTGGGCTGGAAACATTGATGATAGGAAATCAACCAGTGGTGGTTGTTTCTACATTGGAAATTGTCTTGTTTCTTGGTTTAGTAAGAAGCAAAGTTCTATATCGCTATCAACAGCTGAGGCTGAATACATTGCTGCTGGAAATGCATGTACTCAACTTGTTTGGATGAAACGAATGTTGAGCGATTATGGAATTACTCTGGATTCTATGATTTTATTTTGCGATAATTCCAGCGCAATAAATATCTCTAAAAATCCAGTTCAGCATTCACGTACTAAGCATATTGATATTAGATTTCATTACATTCGTGAATTAGTGGAAGAAAAGGTAATTTGTTTGGATTACATTCCAACCGAGACTCAACTTGCTGACATTTTCACTAAACCGCTCGACAAAAGCAGGTTTAATAAATTAAAGTTTGATCTCGGTATGAGCAATTTAATTGAATTTTTGCATGATTTAGTATCATAATGTACATAAATTTGATGATTTATTTGATTAAATTTGAAATTTATTTAAAAAAAAAAAATTTGCAAATTTTGAGTCGTACTCGACCAGTCGTGAGTGTACACGACCGGTCGTACTACGACCGGTCGAACACGTACACGACCGGTCGTGAAACTCGGGTTTTCACTTTAATTTGGGGATTTTGACTCATCTTCCTCATTTCTCTTTTCCCACCAACGGCTCTAGCTACGACCGGTCGAACCCACCTTCCTAGTTCTTCAAGGTTAGTGGTTCCTTTGCATTTTTACTATAGATTCTTGATATTAGTGTCTCAAATCACTCTCTTGTTGAATCTATTGGGTCGTTCATTGCAAGATTGGGTTTTATCTTGAAAAATCTGATCTATTAAAACCTCATTTTTCTATCTTGCATCTTGTGGTTTCATTGAAATCCTCCATTAAAAATGGATGCTAGAGGTAAAAAGAAAACTACTAGAGGTCCATCTTCTTCTAGATCAACTTCTATTGTACAACGTCATCTTCGGTCTCCCGAAAATGATCCTCCGAATGTTCGGGATTTACGTATGCGAAATATTATTGTTGAGCGTCCTGTGAATGTAAATCACATTGCTTCATATGGTATTCCTCTGTTGGAATCTGTGGGATGGGATAACATCTTGCATTGGGGTGGACCTGCATACCAGTCCATTGCCCAATCCATGTTTGCATGTATCTGTGATTTTTCTATTGATAATTTAATTTTTAAAGTTGATACTCAAGAAGGTTGTTTGTAGTGGATCGGCATTTGATTGCTGATATTATGGAAATACCTGTCAATGATGAGAGCATTCCAATTGGTATTTTACATGACAGTCTCTCTGAATCTGAACGTAGAATGCTTACTAGAGATCTATGTAACTTGGATGTTCATTGGACTCATAAAGGTCATGCACTTCCCTCAAGATTTTTGTTACCCAGACACAGAGTACTACATAGGATTTTCATCTCTAATCTTTATCCACGTGCTGGTAATAAAACCGAACTCACTGCTTTTATGGTTCGTGTTTTGCATTCTGTCATCTCTGGTGCAAAAATATGTTTACCTTCCTTAATTTGTCATTCCATTATTCTGTCTCGTCAACATCCTGGACATAGTGATATACCCTTTGGTTATTTGTTGACTATGCTAGCAAATCATATGCTCATTGCTATGCCTACTAGAGAAAAACCCATCCATCATCTCCCCTTCAATAATTCCAATCTTAACAAGATGACTTTAGAATTTACTGATGGTCAAGTGGATGCTGGTGGCGTTGGTGCTGAAGCAAGAGATGCTGGTCAAGCTAGTGATCCTACTGAAGACGTGAATATGGATGATTTGTTTGAAGAACTTGAGTCAGACTCGGCTGATGATCCTGATTTTCAGCCCTCTGATTTTGATGAGAGATTGAATTCCCTTCAAGAGCAAGTGGCTCAAATTCGTGTTACCCAAGATACGCAATTCTCTTATCTACGCAAATATATGAGGCGTATTGCTAAGGGTTTACACAAAATTGATCCTTCTAATCCTGCTCCATCCTCTGGTTCTGACTGAATGTTTTACTAAGTCTGTAATATTTGTTTTTAACTTTACATACTCACTGACTTTTTGAATTATGCACTAAAGTTTTCTTGAATCTATACTAACTGCTATATTCATTTTGATTGCTGCCCTTGTTCCTTTGTCATTTTGTGACAAAAAGGGGGAGAAGTTTGGGGAGTTCCTGGAGTTCCTTTATCTATTACTCAGGGGGAGTTAAACAACTTCTCAGGGGTACCTATTACTCTGGGGTAGTTATGTGAGAATGAAATATTTGACTGCTTCTCTATATGAACTTGTGGTGTGTATGCTTCTCTATTGTTCAACTTATTGTGAATATGTTGTGAGTAAATGTTGTGAGTACTTCATTTTAATTTGAAGTATTATTATTATTTGGATGTTTTGTCACAAATTTGCCAAAGGGGGAGATTGTAAGTGTTATGGTCTCATGCTCCTTTGGTTGTCAAATTTTGTGTGCCAAAAACATCTATCGGTGTTCTGTACTTGTATGATCATTTATTGGAATTCAAGACACCTCAAAAAGCTACATGTTGAAGCCTCAAAAAAGCTACATGTTGAAGCCTCAAAAAGCTACATGTTGAAGCCTCAAAATACTACATGATGAAGCCTCAAGAAGCTACAATGTTGAAGTTCAAATCTGAAGAAACAACGTATGAAGTAGTTCTATGTTGATCAAGATCTCAAGCCTGACAAGCCTGATATAATTCAATTTATCTACATTCGTTGAAGGTTGAAGTTCAATGTCCATACGACATGGTTCAGGTTTTGAATGACCTTAGGTTGACCCTTTAAGTAGGTCACTTTGGATACATTATTCAAATATTTAAAATACACAAGGTTGGTCTATTCTACGACCAGTCCTAGCTCTTGTTCGACCAGTCCTAACATTGGTTCGACTAGTCCAAGAAATTCCACGACCAGTCCTAAGAAGTTGAAGATTTTTCGGAATTTTTGGTACGCCCACGACCAGTCCTGGAGGTCCTTCGACCGGTCGTAGGTGTGGCTTCGACTCGTCCACGACCAGTCGTGGAGCTACGACTTAAAGTCCAGCGACGAAATCACTGGTCCTACGACCAGTCGTAGATATCTACGACCAGTCGTAGGTGACCCACGACCAGTCGTAGGGTACTCACGACCAGTCGTAGAACGGCTTTCAAAGATCGCGCTTATTTTTTCAAAAATCTGTTAGAGCTACGACCAGTCGTAGGTTTCTAAGACCAGTCGTAGGAGCGATTTCTGCTTCTATAAATTGAACACGAAATTCAGAGTTTTCATAACTTCCACTCTCATTCAATTCAAGAATTTTCAAGTGATCACTCTGAGATAAGTTTGTGTTTATTTTAAGCTAGATTGTGCTTATTTAATATTCCTTTTTGCTAGCTTATTTAATTTGATTTTGTTTCTATATTCCAATCATATTTGAAAAGAGGAATTATCTTATTCCTTCTTCTTGGAATCAAAATCAAATTTAGCTACGCCCAACGAGTTAAATCTAAATCAATCAATTAGAACTTAGAACCTTATGAATGTGAGTATTGGAAATTGAACTTTGACATTCAAATCATCTACTCCGATTGGTTCTACCGGGCTGCTACGAAAAAGGAGAAATCCAGGTATTTTACAATTCTGTAAAATTCATTTGCTTTTGGTTTTGTTTGAGGTTGAGCCAGAAAAATCTCATTGTATTGGTTGTCTGAGGAAAACCAGAAAACTCAGAAAAGAGGGGTTTTTGGATTGTGTAAGCCCAAGTGAAAAAGACACAATTGTAAAGGTTTTTGGTGAACCTGTGAAAACCTATTTGTTAGTGAACGCTAATATCCCCTGTGAGGATATTAGGAGTGGAGTAGCTTTTTGTGTGGCTGTTGGAAAACAGTTGGTGTACACACAAGCGAACCACTATAACTCTTTGACTTGTGGTTTGAATGCTTGCTTAATTTTCATATCTTTTATCATTTGATCTTGTGGAATGTACAAGGGATGTGAATGTTGTAATTATTTACATTTCAAGCAAGTGTGGGGATTGTTGTAATAATTTAGATCTTACTTCTTCATTTAAATTCAATTCCTTGCTATTTCATTTACTTATATTAATATTGAGTTCTTGATCCAAAAGAGGTTCTAGAAATAAGGTTGTCCTACCATAAGCCCTTGTTGATTATGGTGTAAGGTTGTCCTTAGAACTGAATTTGAATCAATCTCTCGATATCTATTTATCAAGGTGATTTAAATTTAGCTTTGTGAATTGATTCAAGTTGTAAGGTTGTTGGTTTATTTTATTTCCGCTGAATTTTATTTTAATTTGGCATAGTCCTATTCACCCCCCCCCCCCCTCTAGGACATATAGCTTGGCCTTTTC
>JAJHSJ010000346.1:0-56064 GCA_021015155.1 Magnolia officinalis | reverse complement strand
ATTTGAACTCTATTTCGAGTGACTATTAATGGTATTGTTAATGGGAGTAATGAATGAGTAAAGATAATAAATAAATTAGTTATAAAATTTTGAGAATATTACAACGGCTAATATTATATTAAATTATCTAACAACACAGGAATAATGATACTAATAGTGGCTCATGATAGTAATAACAACAGTAAAAGGAATCTATAGTGATATCTTAGGGAACAACTTATCAATTTATACGATTAGGATCATAACTTATAGTTTAGGTTACGTAGATTTAGGGCTTTATCCACTAATCAGATTTTTGGCTTTGGCTCCGGTTTGAAATCAAATCCCTATGTTGAGGGTCAAATATTGCATATCAGACCTCGATTATTGCCAGATTTTACATACACAATAATGCTTAATGGAGTATTTGAATTGTGTTTGTTGCAGGATGCAATCAGGAGTGTTGACTGGAAACTGATAGTAAAAGCGTGGAATTGACACTCCGATGTCACAAAATATGGGACGGACCCCAGGGGACCGAGATCGATGAGTTTACACGCCAGAGATATGGAAAAAACCAAGCCATTCATGTTAAATGGGCCTGGAAGTCAGCCAGAATGCAAGATCATAGAGTTCTCACCATCCGTTTGGCTCGAAACTTCATATATGGCCTGAGGACCATGAATTAACCGTACACGTAAATTTTCAGCCATTGGATACTTTGGGAAGTGGGCCAACGGACAGATCAGCCCAGTAATCTTCAATTTGGGGCCCACCTGATATCTAGATCTGCTTCAATTTCGGTCTCAACTCATCAAATGAGCTGGGGAAATGAATGGACGAAATGGATTTCTCTCGAACATCACAGTGGACCTCGCATGTATATGGGGTACACAACGCCCGAGCTGCACCGGACGGTCAGCCCAGTCAAAGATGGGCTGACCCGTCTCTCTATTTTTCGCATGAATAGCGGACGCACCAGCGTCCGCTGGTTTCGTGTAGTGGGTCCCATTCGTTGCCTGGTTTGGTGATCAGGACCGTCCATTCGGTCCAGGAGGTGTCTAATACCGTCACCTAGGTGATCTTCCGGTCCCATGGAAGCCATTGTGAAATCTGAACCATTGGAAGCAGGATGGACAGTGAAACTAAAAATCAAGTGGGCCGCACTGATTTCACCCCAAATTATACCCTTCCTAGACGGTTTTTCGAGGAGAACCAATGGACGGAGTGGATTCATCCATTGAAGCCCGTCACGGACCCCACCAACGTCCTAGCGCAAGAATGCGCGAGCTCTGTTTGTGCGTCCGAGAGAAAGCTGGACTTCTGTTCGTTGCATGATCATGGAGAGGATTGAACCATCCATCTGGACCATTTAAAATCTTCCCTTGGGCCAACTGATCAGAGCCATGAGGTTTGAATGGATTGGATCTTGCATGGGTGCTCCTTTAGTCGAAAATCCAAAACTGCTGCGTTGCCTTAGCTGCGAAAGATGTTGCGTGCGAAATCGACCTGCAGGAAAGTTCTGCACACAGCTGTTCACGTCCGTCTCCCAGCCAACCGACACAAGTTTCCTATAAAGAAGGGGCAGAAAAGGGATAATTAGTTTAAAACAATATTAGAAGTGGAGAGATGATAAATAGTACTTATTTGTTAATACTATCAACGCTAATTTATAGTAAATAACCTATTAATGACAACATGGTATAATAATGGTATTTGATAATATCAAGAGACCATAATAACTAATGCTAGCAAAATTAGCTACTAATGATTAACCACAACTAGGTGGGCTTTATTGGGGTTACCCAACCCAAGAAAAATTGAGCTCAAGCCTTCATAAACCGGGCCAAAATTTCTGACCATGGATGGCCCAAAAAATGGGGCTGAACTGGGCTTGTTTTGGCCCAGAAATTGAGCCAATCATAAGCCAAGTGGGGCTGGCCCACCTGAACTTCAAATGTGGCCTGCTGTATATGTGGTGAGGCCCATGTGCGGCCCACTATATCTCGTGGTGAGGCCCATATGCGGCCCACTGCATTGTACAATGAGGCTCATCGGAATTTGAAGTCAGCTGCGGCCCATCTTGAGATGTAGCAAGGCTGAAGTCAGGCCCAGATTGTGGCCCAAACTCAATGACCACGACCCAGTCCCTTTTGGGTGCGGCCCACCTATATTCTCAAGGCACAACCCACCAGGGTTTTTCAGTCCCTGACATGGCTTGCTGACGGCTTGGATTTCATCTAGGCTATGATGATGATCATCATCAATTTTTGATCCCAGAATCCTAATCAAGATGAGCCCAAATCCAAGACCAAGAAAGGAAAATGATCTGGGTACACCCAAACGAGCCAGAAGACTGCTTACCTGAGGGTCATTCCTCTTGCAAAATGAGAAGAAAGGAAGCACAAATCTCCCTCTCATATTCTCCTTTAATTTGCTATGCTGGAACGTCCAGCAGTGGACGTTGAGCTTGGACAGGCTGGTCCGGTCACAGTTGTAACCCAGTTGTACGGCAGTGCACAGCGTCACACCCTAGTGTCACAGTCTTTCATCTCACCTTCATCTCTCTTCACCTCTCTCTCTCTATCATCTCTCCTTTCTTCTCCCAATTTCTCTCTCCCTCACTCCCTTTTACAACGTCCTGCAATCCCCTGGACCGAGACAGATTTTAAATCAGGTGGTGCGGCTCATCTCCAAACGAGGAAGAAGATGACGCCATTAATGGCGGATCTCGAACGAAGACTTCCTCCTCTAATCGGCTCCCTTCAGACGGTCCGTAAGGACCCCTAAGAGCTTACACACATGAAGTTTTGAAGCTTGGGAGAGGTTTGGCTAGTGGGTTCGCGGCTGAAAGGTTTCGACGATTTCTCTAGGTTTTTCCATAAGAAGGTAGGGAAGCTCTCCTTGTATTAGATTCTTTCCTTCTTTATAAGGTTACCTTAAGCTATCAGAGACCGTCAGATTGATACTAACGATCCAGATCTGATCTGGTAGAAGTTGTCTTTCAATACTGTGGGTAGGGCCGAGACTGGTTGTTGGTTTTGCTCGAGAGCCCTAAACTGCTTTGCTTAGGTGGAGGGTTGAGATTTTTCCCAACCGTTGGACGGCTGAGATTGAAAGGAGGGTACGCCTGCGGATGGTCAACTAAGGCACTGACAATTTCCACTTTCGGAAGGAAAACAACCACTCGCACACCTTGCTTAAGCTGTAATCTGTGATTCCGCACACGTGTTTCACACGTGAAAAGGTTGGGTCCGGTCGAATTTGTCGTCCGGTCAAGATGAACGGATCGGATCACGATGGTGGGCCTCAGCTTGAGTGAATCGGCGTCATCCGATTTGAATTTGGGCTGGCGCGAAAGTCGGTCGAGGGAGAGAAATTCTCTTTTACACCTTCTTTCGGGTCATGACAGCTTTGACCGAGTTGCATTGCCCAGTGCACAGCGGGTGCAGGTGTACTAAGTGCACTCTCACCACATGTGGGGTCCACCGTGCTGTTTAGGAGAAATTCACACCGTCCATTCTATTTAGAGTCACCACTAAGGGCCTCTGACCGAAGATTGGTTAGATCCAAAGCTTAGGTGGGCCATACGAACTAGTTTCTAATCCTAATGGTGGGTTCCGTTGATCTACTGGTCGGATCATTCCAAAATTGAATGTCAACAGTTAAAAGAGTCCAAGGAACCACTTAAGCTAGAATTTAGTGGTTAAGATCCCTAATATACACGGTTATGATATTAAGTACCCTTTTTATAATTTTTAACATCATTTATTATTATTTTTTTTATTATCATTATTTAATTCCTTATATATTTTGTCATATATATGTTATATTACCACAAATTGTTAATATATATAAATTATATGAATATCAGTAAGCAAAGATTAATATATATATTATTTGTATTTTATTTGTATGGTCATCCATGTGCTAGGTTTTAAATTTTATATATGTCATTAAATTTTTCTAGTATATTTTATTTTAATGTATTACAAATTCTATAGTTTGTAATTTATATTAATAATGCATATAACAAGGATTATATTTACATATCATTTTAATACGAAACTTTAAATATTTATAAAATATATAAATAACATTTCACAGTATATATATAAAGGTTGTATTATTTTTGTATTTATATTAAATTAATTTACATGGTAATACTCGAGTATTGGAAAGTACGGGATGTTACACCAATATCCACTTCTCCCTCCTCCGAATCGTCATCCTTTGAGGAGTCGCTTTCCTTAGCAGAACTACCACTAGAAGATTATTCTTCATTCTCTCTCCCTTAGATGAATCCTCCTTGATGGGTTCTTCAGTGATTACTTGCTTACCCTTGTGGGAAGGACCGGCTTCCCTTGTATGTGCCTTTACTTCCGCGGGGGTATAAGGGATATCCTGTTGGCTTAAGTGCATTTGAGGGGAGCGGGACTGTGTTTGAGATGGGTTACTAGAGATGAGAAGCTTTGCTGCGCTGATCTCAGCAAAGGCGATGCGGCTGAAGAATTGGGCCTGATCTCAGTCTCCTCCCCAGTCTCCCTAGTGGGAGTGTATAGGGCAGTTACCGGCATGGGTGGAGTTGGTTCATTACCCATTTCCTATGGGCTCGAGGTAGTAGCCACAACGGATTGCTCCCCTAAACTCCTCGATTCATCAAGGGGGGTCCCATAAGTAATCCAGCCTTTCAAAGTATTGGCAAGCTTTGTTTGTCGAATAAGTTCTTTTAGAGAAATTTTCAAGCAGACTTGGCTGGGAACAGAAGTGTGGTCCCTCTCCACTGTGTAGCCGATCCCTTGCTCGGGCCTATAGTTCTTCAACCTTAGAGGGGGCACCCAGACCGGATAATTTACTGAACGACGATAGCAAATCACATATAATTGATGAATCCACCATCACATCCAGCAATAAGAGGCTTGAATGAATGATTGTAACATACCAAGAAAAAATGGGATCTTGTGCACACGATAAGAAGTTGTTTCCAAATTAATGCCTAGTTTTAATGACCAACATTGTAGCTCCTCATCACACGGGGTAACCAATAGCATTTTCCAAGACTGTCAGGTCGTAGTCAAACTGGCGTGCAAAATCTACTAGGTTAGTAGGGTCGCTCTAAAATTCACTACCCTCCCTCAGTGAGAGGCTTGCTAGACCTAATACAAATAAAGAATATACGCTCGTTGGGAGATTAGCGAGTTATCATCCATGACATTCATGTCCTCGCAATGTTGGAGAGTGGAAATGGGAAGAAGTCAATGGGCATTGTCTTCTCAATTTTGTCTACTATAAACGTAGGTCTTCTTAATCATCTTCCTCCTTTGATATTGCCAGAGGGGGATACGGTCTGGATTCACGTATGCATCCTCAGACTCATCATACGTCTAGGACAAGTATATGCCTAACCACCCTGCAAAGTAATGCCAGGTGCATAGGTCAAAGATGCTCCAATTGTCGGGCTCTTGCAGTGCGTGGCCATGTCACCGAAAGCACGGTGACAACGAGTAGAGAACGGGTGGAGACAGAATACGTCCTACCTTCCACCATTGTCCCATGAACACGAACATGGTGGGTTGGATGGTGTTATTCCACTTCGAGCTAGAGAGTACTATAAGGCTGAGCCAAGCCAAGAAGGCAGCTAGCTTGCCAGACTCAGCAGGAACTTTGATCTTCCGCCTAAGACCGTCAAGCTCTTGTGAGTGATATAGTTATTAAAAAGGGGGTGGACAAGCAAAGATTTAAGATAAGTAAATAGAGGTGGGAGATGTACCACAGGTCCTTGTAAAGTAAGCCAACTAAGTAAGGTGTGGAACCTTCGGATATAAGGAAATTTCACCATCTCTTGAATAACTCGATGGTGGTGTCTGAAACTTTCGGCTAGTAGTTGGTAAGCAAGAAATGTGCGAACTCTTCGTTTGTGGGCACGTATTCATCGAAAAAGTGACATGTCATCCTGTGTAGATCCCATGAGGTGATGCTGACTTCACCCAGAGGCTGGGTGGAAGGAATTGGTTGTCGGGCACCAATAATTGAGGAAGCCCTTGAGCACAGTCACATCCTTGTAAATGATCTGACGTAACCATATGGAATTCAGGAGATGAATTTTGATGCGAATGTCTGAGTGCTTCTTGATTATCACTTCGCCCATGCGTTGTAGTAATTGCGAGTAGATAAGAAGCTATGAGTCTAGAATTCTTTAGTGCCCCATAAAGAATCTCGCGTGTAGAAGTGATGCTGCATTGTTTAAACAAAGAATGCGTGGGGAAGAGGGTATGGGGGTGGTCGCATGGTTATAGAAATCTCATTAGAGAGATTCTACCGGTCCTCTATTTTGAGCCCCTATCCAACAAAGAAACCTTCTAGATGTCCTGTCCCTTCATAGCCCACCAATGGCTATATATAGGATCCTGTTATGTGTCATTTAGTTTGTGGGTTCGCTGTGAAGCAATTGAGAGATGACGACACAAATTCATTGGGATGATGACCATATCGTCTCCTTAAAAGGATTATAAATTTCATCAGCTCCTGGTGAACTTTTATACTATCCCAGGTATCTTGGAGGCATTTCTTAGCAAATTTCTTGATTTTCTCTTAGAGTCGATGCCCCTTACTTTTCGATTGTTTCTTCTTCATGAAAGACGGAGGTGAAGATGGTTCTCTGTCAGAAGGGCCTGCATGGAACCATCTGTCCATAAATTTGCAGTTGTGAGGCCCGTATCTTAGCCCGTACTGTTCCATAAGCTTCCGCGGTCCCCCGGTCGAATTTCGGCGACTCGCGATCTGTTATCGGCGTTTGCACGCGATCCTGAGTCGTGTCCCATATAATTATAGTTGGCTCTCGACTTGAAACTATCGCCGCGGCTCCGAGGCGATACCCGGGTCAGGAGATGTGGGCCCGCATTCAGTTCGAGGAAAAAGCCATGCGTTACAAAACCCAAGAGAATCTCTACCTAATATCACATCAATCAATCAATCAATCCATCAAGGGTCAAGTACATGTCAAGTACACCATCACCTCACACCCCATCCCCAATCAACCCCATAAGTCAACAATCCTTACACAACCCATACCCCTCTTACACAAACTACCCCAAAAGTCAACAAAGCTCTTACGCACCCATCGCTCACCTCACCCATCACTCCATCACCCATCCCTCTTTTCTCCTTACAACCTCTCTCTCTCATTTCTCAAAATCCATTCCCAAGAACAAAAATTCCAACGTCCAAGCTCTCTCCCAAATCCAAGTGTGGCCCATTTTCCTACCCTCTCATCTCCATTCTCAACCATTCATTCATCATCTACCTCCATTAAATTGAAGGCAAGGAGCATATATAGGAGCCCAAGGAGCTAAAGGAGGAGTGCAATAGGTGGGTGATCACCGTTGATTTCATTTTAGGGCGCGCTTGTTGTGGGACCACAAGATGGCAATGTAGAGAGGGGCCCATAGTGGCAGGGTCCCTTAATCTCACCGCTTCTCTCTCTTTTCTCTCTCTTTTCTCTTCCTCTCTCTCTTTTGTATGGATGGGGGTGGGCCCACATGGCAGTCCGTTTGGATAGGCCTGATCGACGAAAATCACAAGTATCGAATTGATCCGAGGCCAATGTGGGGCACAGTGTGGACCCCACCATGGTATATGCATTAAATTCACACCGTCCAGGGGTCAGGACGGTGGGGCCCTACCCTACTCTCATGGTGTTATGGATTAAATCCACGCCGTCTAGAGCGTCCAGACACCCTGGACGCTGGGACCCTCAGTAAATAAATAAAAATAATTATTATAATATGTATATTGATATATATATAATATATATATTCATATAGCCATGATGAGGTGGCCACACGTGTGGACCCACCACGATATACGCATTAGATCTGCACCATCTCTAAACCTCCTGGAGTATGGACGGTGGGCTACTTATAATTTATATATATTATTGTAACATCCCGAAAAATCGAGGGTCGAGTAGTAACTCAACTCTCGAGTTCCAGAAACATCACTTATGCAACATAGATAATGATGATTAAATGTTTCTGTCTATTAGTGCATTGAACATGAGTGAGATTAAGCCAAAAAACATATCATACTCCAAAGACAGTTAAATTGCAAGCGGGAAGACTGTGATAGATATATAAAATATATAAAAAACTGTGGTGAGTCTCCAGAGTGTGATAACATTACCAGGTTAAATAATTACAAGTATAGTTCCAAAAAATATACCAAAATGTGTAAGTGTAATGGCTTCTATCCCAAGTACCATAGCCCCGTCAATACAATACCAGGTCTAATAACCTGACAGAGAACTACATGTAGGAGAACTCCTCCTCCACATCACAATAGTCCGGCTCTGCTTCATAAGCATCGCCATCACCTAAAACTCAACAAATCTGGTTGGGTGTTACAACATCGTCCCGTAACGTGGGAGTGAGTGATCAACTCAGTGGAACAATAAAGCATAGGTTAACATGTTATCAATTCAGTCAAGCAGTAATGATAAAGCAGTAAAATCAAACACTCCTAACTACTCTATTAATGCAAGTATGAATGCAGTCATGATGTATGCCCTCACCACACCCTCCCTCATACGACACCATCTTACGTTCGCGGCATGCTTTCATTCTCAATGCTCCACATCTTCCAGGCACATGCAATGCATGATGAGCATGATTACCGAGTATTTATTAGTCCATTTCAAACAGCAGGATTGGGAAACTAAGGTACCTCCCTTGTATCATTCCCAAACATGATCCATTCTAGGGTCGTCAGTCCTAGTTAATCTCAGACGATGGTGTGTTTTCTAGGTCACTGCAAAGGCTGTCAGGGCTGTTACGCACAAAGGTTACACCACTCCCCCATCACCTCTTTAACGATTCATCACTATACAGAAACAGGCCTAGTTCATACTCTATACACCGCGGCAAAACTCTAAGGCTCACCACAATTTCAGAGTATGCTCGAGGTCACTACAAAGGGCTGTCAGGGCTGTTACGCACAAAGGTTACACCGCTCCCCCATCACCTTATCAATGTAGGCCGACAGCACGAATATAGTGTCTCATACCACCATAATCGGCTCATGAGTCTGGTTGCTCACTGGTCACTACGGGGAGGCACTTGGCCCCAGCGTAGGCCGACAGCTCGACCACGGTGTCCCATACCACCATGCCCCGGCTCATGAGTCTTAGCGGATCGGGGTACCATGGTTAAAAGGGATTTCACTGGTAAGTTTGGTACCCTAGGTTCAAGGTAGCGTAGCGTCCAAACATGGTGAACATACATTAGACAGATCGGGTTACTTGACGAGCTGGGCTAGCTCGAGCGCACAACAAGTTGAACGACATGAAGTGCATAAGCACTTCGCGTGGCCAACCACTATCGCCAACCGAAGTACGACTCGAGTTCGTTGAACACATCTCATGTGGCAAATGAATCACAGCCACGAATTCAATTCTGGTACCGATTGTCTGGACTATAATCATAGCCCCAAACACAATCAATTGCAGATAGATATAAAGCAGTAGGATCAAGATTCAACTCATACAATCAAGGTCTGGTATTATTCGTTTAGGGCTGCCAGGGCTGTTGCACGCACTCGTTGCTCCACTCTCCCATCACCCATGACGGATCATACAACGTAAATATGAATTTAAACATATGCATTACATAGATAAAATCATAAGGCAGTTGAGCATGTTATGAAGCACAACACAAGCATGAGTTTGTACATATTCAATTCCTAATCACACAACTATCCAAGGAAAATATACACATAGTTAAAAGAAGTTGAGAATCATATCTCAATACCCTTATACATTACAATTTGCTAACTACTACTCATTCAAACATTTCAACAAACACTTTAAAATACATATATCAACATACATGACATATGTTGATCACATAGGCATTAGGCCAAATCCTTTCACTAGGGAGTTGCCCCAATCATAACACGCGTACACCCACGACGGATAGTCATGGAAGGTAGGAATCCAAGTTCCATATTCATTTGAACATTTTCACAAACACTTGGGCTACACATTTCAACATATATAGCGTATAGTGGCCGTGGCGTGATTCAGGGCAAATCCTTTCGTCAAAGGGGTATCGCCAATACAACAATCATATATCCATGACAATTAGCCATGGCGAACACGAATGAGAATTCTATACTCATTCAGTCATTTTCACAAACACTTAGAATACACTATTACAACATACATGGTGTATGTTAGCAAAACATGTTTTAGGACTATCCTTTCGCCAAGCAAGTATTTTATCCATGTATAATATATTCATACAGCAAATAATCATGGCAAATACATCTTCAAAATTTATACGTATACGGTACTTTCTAGAATACACAATTTCAACATACATAGTGTATATAAGCAAAACATGTATAGGGCGAGTCCTTTCGCCAAACAAGTAATTTATCCACATATAATATATTCATACAACAATGAATCATGTCAAACACATTTCTAAAATTTGTACGTATACGGTACTTTCTACAAATACCTAGAGTATGTAGAATTCCATTTTTCATCTTTAATTGAAACAGAAAACAGACAGCACTTTGTACATGTGCAATTGCATGCAGATCATGAATCTATCATTATTGACATTGAAAGCATTGAAAACCATAACCTATACATCTAAAGTCCACACCTTTTGTCGTAGAATCGTAACGGATCGATAGGTTTGCTAAGCTTCCGTATTCGGCAGTTTGGTAACCTATAGAACGAAATAGGTTAGCTATTTCATAACCTACAACTATCAAAACCCCAAAACAGATTAGGGTTAGGGTTTCTTATAGGTTAGCTATTTCATAACCTACAACTATCAAAACCCCAAAACGGAGCCGGAATCGCCAGGAAAGCGATAAGAACGGAGTGGTGGAGCTCGTGGAGCGGCAGGGAAACATGGCAGGGAGATTCTCCCACTTCTCTCTCACTTTCTCTCTCTTTTCTCTCTTCTCTCTCTAGGGTTTCTCTCAAATTCGTATGGCTGCAATGAGAGAGGGTTTAAGGTCCTTATATAGCTTAAAAACTCACCGAAATAGACTCCAGGTCAAGGTATACTTAGGTTATAACCAAAGCGGGTCAGTTTCAGCTCAACGGAGGACTTCTGGCGGGCCTCCTTAAGCCAAAGGTTGGACTTAAGCTCACTAACTATGGATCTAGGTTCTATTAAGTTTTCGTTCCAGTAGGGTTCTCAGATCACGCGTGGCGGACCAGTTTCAGTTCAACGGTCAGCGGATCTCAATCGGAGATTCCGAGTACATGGATATGTGTATGAAATTTCTCCTGATCCGAGGGTGTAATTTGGTTTGATTCTGACGGTCTGGTTGCTTAAAACTGATCCGCAAGCGAGAGGTGTCAGATTACTATTTGAGATATTTTATTTTGAATTAATTTCACATTTCTCATACTCTTCACTCCGAGCTCAAGCGAATAGCGCTGGGACACTATCTGGATTTGATTTCCGAGATGGTTGTCAAGCCCAGCGAGGCTGTCCTAAGTCCTTAACCTCGTATTATTCAGACTCTCGATGTGCGGTCCAGATCTAATACAGAGTTTCAACGTGCTCCAGAGAGCAGTCGGGTAATGAGTTTGATCCGAGATTTTAGGGTAACCTAGCGTCAATGATTCTACAAGTTTTGGGTCTTACAGATCGTATTTAAAGCGATTCTAGCGGATTTCATAGCTAATCTAGTTTTGCACTTAGTTACTTTGTCTCATTTCTAAAGGATTTAGTCCTATAAGATTTCTGTCTGAGTGTGGTACTTAGTCCTTTGTAGTTTGTATATAAAGTGATCCAAGTTATACTACTTAGCTAGTTTAAGATAGTGTCTAGGGTGAAAGTACTTAGAAAATTGAAAGATCAAGGTGGTGAAGGGTGGGATTTGTGAAGAAGAAAATGGTTTGAAAAGGGATTTGAGGCTTTAATTGAGTGTTTGAGAAGTTAAACCGGTGTTAGGATTGACCCATCGCCTAAGGACGTCTAATTCTAGGTTGGGAAAAATCCGGCTGTTACAATTATATTATAGTATATATATATTATTCATACCTTCTGGAGGTGGGCCACGCACATGGGACCCACCTTGATGCAAGCAATTTGCACCGTCTAGAGGTCTGGACGGTGGGCTGACCTCTGGGTATGCATTATATATATTAGTCCATCCATTTTTCTTACGGTGGGCCACCTACACGTATGTATGGTGGGCCCCATGTGTGACGCGCCTGTTGGTAGATTGGCTGGTATACGTCATCAGTCAGGTGGGCCTCATCATGCAGCATGTACTATATTCCAACCGTCCATTCATTTGATCGGCCCATTTGATGGGTCCCACCCTTTGATGTATGCGTGGGAATCACCGTGATGTATGGGTCTTAGCCGCACCGTCCAGATGGTTGGACGGTGGGCCCCACCCTCTGATGCATGTGTTGCATCCAACCGTCTACCCTTTTCGCGAGCGTGGACCCCACTTACTGTATATGGTTCACCCAACCGTCCATCCATTTGGTGAGCCAGTTCTAAGGCTTGAGACTAAAAATAAGGCAGATCCAGTATCAAGTGGACCACACTACAGAAAGCAGTGGGGTTGAACGTCTGCCATTTAAACCCCTTTGGGTTGCAAGGCCCTGGACCAATGTGATATTATTTTCCCTCTATATCCAGGTCTTTATGACCTTATGATCAGATTGTATGGAGAATATGGTGGGCCCTAACTTGATGTATTTATGGCCCATCAATGGGGCCACCTGGATGTATTTGTGGCCCATCGATGTGGCCCACTTGTAGATGGTGCGGTCCATTGGTGCGGTCTGTAAATGCGGCCCACCTTGATATATTTGTAGCCCATCTATGAGGCCCATTAGTGCGGCCCATTGATGCAACCCACTTGATGTGTATGAGGCCCATTAGTGCGGCCCATTGATGCAACCCACTTGATGTATATTAGGCTCATGTGTAGGGCCCACCTATTGTGTATTTGAAGCCGATGGGTTGTGGTCCATGTGTGATTTATTCGAGGCCCATGGGCAAGGCCTGATGTGATGTGTTTATGACCCATATAATGAGACCCATTGAGATGTATTCGAGGCCCATGGGCAAGGCCTGATGTGATGTGTTTATGACCCATATAATGAGGCCCATTGAGATGTATTTTCGGCCCATTTGATACGGCTTATTTGACTTGGCCCATGTGATTCGGCCCATTTGATACGGGCCATTTGACTTGGCCCATGTGATTTGGCCCATTTGATACGGTCCTTTTTACTTGGCCCATGTGATTCGACCCATTTGATCGGCTCATTTGAATCGGCTCAGTTGATTGGCCCATTTGATTCGGCCCATTGGTGCGGCTTATATGATGTGACCCATTTGATGTATATGAGGCCCAATGAGACGTATGTGAGGCCTTTGTGGGCCGAATGTGATGTATGTGAGGCCCATTGCGATGTGAGATTCCACCATGAGATATGATGATGTTTTTGGCGGCCATGCCTTGGGAGTAATAATGGTTTGACGTCCACATTGTAAGAGCAATGATGGTTAAATGTCCGCATTGTAACTCTCCCTAGGGCCCATCGTTGGGCCCATACTTGTAGTGTGTAGGCCGTCTAGGCCCATCTTCATTATGAACAGAATCCATCACCATATAACATCTTTAGTATAGTTCCATAATTCATGCTCATACGCATCATATGTATGCTTGATATGAGGAGTGACTGATCATAGCATATGCCTTCAGACAGATTGTTTATGGGCTCCCTGATAGGCGGAGTTACCTCGCATGAGTGCACGGTATGCGCAGGATTGGATTGTGTGACTCATACATCTCGCATTGTGTAATTATGATTACCGTACGCCCTAGCGACATTAGGGCCGTAGCCTCCACAGGCATATCGTGGATGGCCAAATAGGACACCGAAAATCTGTTCTACATGGGGTGCTATAGATATCCCTAGGTGAAAGTTCCTAAACCCTTTTAGTTTCAGAGGTTGCTCCAACATCTAGACCGAGTGGATGCATGAGCGCATGAGGGCTGTATACCGTTAGGTCGCGTCTCCCGCTGTGTCGTGGTTGGTTGGAAGGGGGGTGCGACCTTACCTGCCGAGAGGAGGGGGCAATGCTAGGCTGAGTCTGACCAGCTCTAGGAATGGGTCCGCTATCGATGAGTCGGGCCCGATATTGGCAGGAGAATAATGAGGTCTCTTTCCACTCACCTTATTGCACGCGATGGGGCGGGGCAATTTGGTTTGGAGTGTAATAGACCCCAGTGATTCTCTAAAGAGGAACCGTACTGATATGTAGACTTATTGAGCAGGAATTTTCATACTCATTCATTCATTCATTTACTATCCACTCGGGCTAGTGGTGCGCAAATATTTGTTACGTGTACTTTCATAATGGCTAGGATTTCAGTTGGGGTGCGCGACTAACCTGAGATCAGGAGCTTACCACATTGAGTCTAACTATCCAAATTTAGGTATGAGACTAGTTTGGATAGAAGTCCCTTGTGGTGGACCCTGTAGCTTACGATACTACGTACTATTATCCCAACCTCACACTCTAGCTTGGTCATTTCATTCGCATCGCATATTGCATCCATAGGCATATGACATTTTGGGTTGTTATGTTTTCTGTACTTATATGGCCTAGACGGACTTAGCAAGATTTACATATTGCATTGTACCAACGACATCTGATATTTGACTCTCTATGATTCCGCATTTGTATAGCCGATCCGCATTGCATACTTTGATATTGTATGATTCATGATCTTATTAGTATTTCTGTATACTCTGATATCGTATGATTCATGATGTTGTCAGTATTTCCGCATACTCTGATATCGTATGATTCATGATCTTTCCAATATTTCCAATATTGTATGATTATGGCATTGTATTGGATACTTGGCACGTGCATCACACACACTTACATCACCCTCTAAGCTTTGTATAAGCTTATGCACGATAGATGCGTGCAGGTGGCGTTAGGTTGCAGCAGCGTTGAGCTTGGAGCATACAACGGTCTTCTGGAGCTTTGATTTTTGACATATGTATTTCCCTTTAAGCATTGTATTCAAATGTTTATATTAGTGGATATGTGATGATGGGTAAACATGTGGTTATACTTCTTACGAGATAAATGTATGTTGGAAAATCCTCCTTGTAGGATCCCAAAATCAGAATTTGGCGTATGGGCGCTGGAGCCGAGAATGGGGTATTACGGAGGCTGTCGGCACCGGATTCGGCGATCGGGATTCCTGTGAGTCCGATCTCCGGGATTAGGGCGTGACAGCAGTGGCCTTCAGCCAGTTTTCCCAGTCTATCTCCCGACCCTCTCGACAAAGTCTTTCTATGTCTCTCATGATGATAGCCTGACGAATAGGGCTGACCAAAAGGGTTATATGATCAGAGAAGTTGATGATTAGAGGGTTGGGCTCCTTGAAGAGGGATGGATGTTTGGCTGTAGTCTTCACCCTTTTGTTGGGGCATTCCTCAGTTTAGGAATGTTGGTGGCTTTGAGCTTTTGATCTTTAAGATTGACGAGTGGGGGTTGTGTGCTCTTAAGAGGCACTGGATGCTCTCTTACTCTTAGCCATTTAATTGAAGAAAAATGAAGGTGGAACAAAAATCCAACAGAGTTTCGGTACATCAAAAATTTTCCGCCAAGGCATAAGTGTGTTGCGCAGTCGCGCAATACAGGGTGGTTGCGTAAAGAGTCTATTGCGTGGTCGCACAATGGAAAATCAAAAGTTTGGAAAGAGATTGAAAGAAAAGTAATTTGAATGAAGGACCAATTTATGTAGGCATCTGGACCTGATTGACGTTCCGTGTACCCAATCGTGCAACATAAATTGTGCGATCGCACAACTGGGAAAGGAAGGATATTTACGCGAAAAAGGTTTCGATCCCCCATTTAATTCAACAAATCAAAGGAGGATTGAGGGGGTATCTGTTGGAGCAATAAATTGGGGATCCCAATGAGATTTAGCCAAATAAAATTGTTCTGTTGCACGACCGCGCAACAAAGGTAAATTGCACGGCCGCGCAATGGATAAAAATGTTGCAAGATTACTAGCTTGGGGCAGACGGCGCAATTTGGGTATGATACGTGATCACGTAACAACACTCCATTGTGCAGATTTGGCAATTTACACATGCGGAGGCGTATAAATACACATTCTCTCTCTCATCTGAGATATTAACAAGGAGCTCCAGGGTGATAAGATGAATCTTTGAGAGTCTTCAAGAGTCAAGAGTTGCAACATTCACGTATCCCGTAGTGCAGTATGGTAGAAGAGAATGGAGGAAAGAAGATGCAAGGAGCAGAGTAGAAGACCACCATGTTGCGCGACCGCACAACATGGACTGTTTGTGTGACCATGTAAGAGGAGTCCTGATATATTCGATGATTATGCATATCCACATTCGGTCCATGATTCGATATCAGATGCACATATTCTACGATGCACATATTCTACACATATCGACGTAAAGCAAGGGTTTTGAACCCACAAAACTCTTCTATCATTGCGACGAACACCATACAAGCCGATATGCTGCCGAAATTATTATTAAACTATTCTCAATTACGTCGATTAAATGTACTTTGTATTAGAATCAATGACAACACAAGTAATGTAATAAGAATTCAAATTAATGAAATAAAATGGTGATGATTGTTTATTGATTTTCCTTTTATTATTATTGATGTTGATATTCCAATCTTCGATACTTATTTTTGGTCAAAATACACACCTAGGAGTTCGATCCACCCCAAATTTTTTACACTAGCCGATAAATTGCCGATCTATAACTTGATTAGCTTTGATCATCCTAATGGTCCAGAATGGAACCCATAAATCCTTAAAAAGGAAAATATACATATTGTTATGGGAAAATCCGAGCCCCTTGCAATCCCGAGGGCCAACATCTTTTTAACCCGGTCGAACACACTAGGATTCGAAATAATGAACGCTACTGAGGAGAAGGAAGGCCTCCAGTATACTTGACCAATAAATGAAGCTGAGTCACACTCTGTCCAGATCTACGCTCGGTTCAGACTCATGACATAATACGCGTCTAACAAATCGACGGTAAGGCCTAAAAAAAAGAACATCACGTCAGGCACAAACGGATTTCTAGATGACGACCCTAGGCCAGGCAAGGTGAGCTTCCACCGATGAAAAGGCTTAGCCGAGGCCTCGTCCTCGTCTTCATCTCCATCTGAAAAAGGACATCCGAGTCGAGGCCTTGTCCTCGTCCTCATCTTCGTCTGAATAAGGACATCTGAGTCGAGGCCTCGTCCTTATCTTCATCTTTGTCTGAATAAGGACATCCGAGCCGAGGCCTTGTCCTCATCCTCATCTTCGTCTAAAGAAAGATGTCCTGAGCTAAGGCTGGGACAGAATGTGGACATCTCGAACGCTAAACTTAGAAACTGCCTTAAGTAGACGTGATCGATAACTTAGAAACTGCCTTAAGCAGACGTGACCGATACGCTACACGATCCCTGAATTGCGTGCAATATCTCCATGATATGAAAATCACATTAATTGAGTAAATCATGTCAAGATTGACAGACCCAAACCATCCGATGGTCAGGTTTAAATACAGGGTGACCCCATTGCTACAGGTACGCAACATCTTGCACTCTCCCTCTACACTTCAACTTAGACCTAGATTCCCTTGACCTGACTTAGGCATTGGAGGGTCCCCCAGCTTAGCCAGGGTCTCCTTTGCTAACCCTTTGTGCAGGGTCAGGGTTCCTCGAAGGAACGCCGTGTGGAGTGGAGGGTGATCCGGATTTTGTCATCAACATTTTTGGTGCCGTCTGTGGGAATCTGATACGAAAGGTCAGGTTCCTATTCTTAAGCATCATGGCAAGAGGGAAGAAGAAAGTAGTAGCTGTGGAAACAGAACAGACTCGTGCTTCTTCATTACTTCACGCTGAATCGGCCTCAGGGCCTTCCCAGCGTTCGCGCAATCGGGCAAGTAAGTATCGCGCGATGCAAGGCGAAATACAAGCCTCGCTCGATGAGATCAACCAGATGAAGCAACGACGACAGGAGCCACAACACATCCTGCTCAGGAAAACCTTGTTCCTGAGCCGATTGATCTGGCAGTGGAAGCTCATTCTGTGTCGAGGAGTATAAGACCCGAGGGGCTCCCGCGTCAACTCCCTCGGGCATCAACTTCTGGTGAAAATCCTCCCCCGACCCAAGTCTGAGTTTCGGCTCGGAACACAGTAACTTAAGCTCTGATAAACGCCTCGGTAACCTCGGCCCTGGCACCGACGGATCTCCGCCACGAGCTGGAACAGAGAAGGGGAAGGAGGACCCCTGAAATAGAAAACACTCAGGAAATAGTAGCTGAGAATAAAGATCCTTGGGAAACACGGTTTACGGAGCTCAACAACAAGATTCTGACACTAGAAAAGAAGCAACCGCCGTCATCGGTTCCCGCGGCTGTTCAAGCAATGATGGAAGAGACTGAGCCTCCTTTCACCTCTACAATCATGGACGAGATGATGCCATAGAGGTTCCGAATACCTCCCGTCATCCAATACTCAGGATTTGGTGACCCATCCGAGCACGTGGAAGCTTACCATTCATGGATGCAAATCCAGACTGCAACGGACGCGATGATGTGCAGGGGATTTTCGATCACTCTCACGGGATCCGCTGGGAGTTGGTACCATCAGCTCAAGCCCAATTTCATCAGTTCCTTCGCAGATCTGAGTCGACTATTCCTTACCTAATTCGTAAGTGGTAAGAGAAGTCGAAAACCCAATACTCACATGTTCGCCATCAAGCAAGAGCCGAAGGAGTCATTGAAGGACTACATTGCTCGCTTCAATGAGGAAGCATTGCAAGTAGAAGACTACGACGATAAGATGGCACTCGCCTCTGTGTTCAGTGGCCTAAAAGAAGGAAAGTTCACTTTCTCCATTGGAAAGAATCCACCGAAGATGTTAGTAGACCTTGTCGCCAGAGCTCAAAAGTATACTAACGTCGAGAAATTCTCCAATACCCGTAAGAATGTCCAAGTGACAGAGCCGACTGGTAAGGGGAAGAGGCCAAGGAACGAAGAACCCCAGCCGTCAAGCAAGGGACTAGATGACCGCGCTCCTCGCGATCGTCGTCCAAGCAGAAAGCTAGAGGGAAAATTCCGTTCCTATACCCCCTTAACACGTCAGCCGATCAGATTCTATTGGACATCAGAGGGCACAAGCTTCTGAATTGGCTCGTTTGCATAAGGGCCGACCCAGATCACCGAGACAAACACAAATATTATCATTTCCACCGAGATCACGGTCACAACACAGCCGACTGTGTAGATCTCAAAGATGAGATCGAGACCCTCATCCGTAAGGGACATCTGCGCTGGTACGCCAAAGGTGAAAGAGCCGCTCAGAAAGAAGAGCGAGAGTAGGAACAACCGAATAATGCCACGAAAGAGCCAGCAAAGATCCGTACCATCTTCGGGGGCTCGTTCGATGGCGGAGATTCGAACAGGGCTCGGAAAGCCCATTCTCGGATGTCCGATCCGGAACACTATGTCCACTTAACCGAGCAGCCAAGCACAGAACTCTGTGTTAGTCCGTGTAGTATGACCTTCTCAGAAGATGACGCGTGCGGGATCCAGCATCCGCATGACGACGCCCTAGTGGTTACTTTGACCATAGCCAACCACAAGGTGTACCGCATCCTGATCGACACCGGAAGCTCAGCAGATGTAATTTACTCTGAGGCTTTTTAAGAATGGGGGTTTCGAGGTCGCACCTCAGACCTGTGAAGACCCCTCTCCACGGCTTTGCAAAAGAAAGAGTGATCTCCGAGGGAGCCATCTCCCTCCCTGTGACCGCGGGAGAAGGACAACACCAAGTCACCCTCATGGTGGATTTTCTTGTTATCAATGTATCATCGGTACATAACGTCATCCTGGGCAGACCTTCTCTTGATGCAATGAGGGCAGTCATCTCCACCTATCATCTGATGATGAAATTTCCCGCCGAGGGCGGGATAGGTTACCTCCGAGGCGACCAGTGCGAAGCTCGGAGATGTTATGCTATAGTAGTCAAGAAAGGGTCGGCGAGGCAAGCACTCACCGTCAACATGCTAGACCCTAGAGGACCTGTGGAGGGTTCATCCGTGGAAGATCTGGAGAAAGTACCTCTCGACGAGGCAAACCCGAGCAGGACTGTTCAGCTCGGAGCATCGTTGAACCCTGAGCAGCGATCTGAAGTGCTAGCCTTCCTCGGACAGCACAGGGATGTCTTCACATGGTCGCATGGAGATATGCCCGGAATCGCTCCGAATGTCATGGTTCACAGGCTGAATGTGGACCCGGATCACAGACCTGTTAAGCAAAAGAGGAGACCGTTTGATGTCGAGCGATACGAAGCCATAGTCGACGAAGTCTTCATTCTACTCGATGTCAGCTTCATAGAGGAGATACACTATCTCGAATGGATTGTGAATGTGGTCCTTGTCAAGAAAGCCAGCGAAAAATGACGGGCCTACGTGGACTACTCGGATCTGAATAAGGCGTGCCTGAAGGATACCTTCCCGTTGCCTCTAATTGATCAACTGGTAGACAGCACAACAGGACACGAACTACTTTCCTTCCCGGACGCTTACTTCAGATATTACTAGATCGCGATGCATCCTCCAGACAGGCAGAAGACTACCTTCGTCACGGACAAGGGACTCTACTATTACCGGGTCATGCCGTTCGGCCTGAAAAATGCTAGGGCCACATATCAGAGATTGGTGAATCAAATGTTCACCAAGTAGATCGGACATATGATGGAAGTGTATGTCGATGACATGCTCGTGAAAAGCGTCAAGGCATCCGACCACCTAACAGATCTCGGAGAAACTTTCGCCATCCTCCGAGAATATCAGATGAAGCTGAATCCCACGAAGTGTGCCTTCGGGGTTGGCTCCGGTAAATTCCTCGGGTTTCAGGTCAGCTAAAGAGGCATTGAAGCAAATCCTGACAAGATCAGAGCACTCGTCAACATGAGTTTGTCTCGGACTGTCAAGGAAATACAATGTCTCATAGGACGAGTAGCCGCGCTCAGACGTTTTATATCCAGAGGCACAGATAAATGCCTCCCCTTCTTTCAACAGCTGAAGGGTCATAAGAAGGCAGAAAGGACGTCAGAATGCAAACAAGCCTTCCAGCAAGTGAAACAGTACTTAGGCTCACCACCCCTGTTGTCCAAACCTGAAGAAGGTGAGCTCTTGTTCCTATACCTCGCGTTATCGACCTCGGCCGTCAGCTCGACCCTGATTAGAGAGATGAGAGGCAAACAACACCCCGTCTATTATGTGAGTAAGGCCATGGTGCCCGCTGAGATGAGATATCCGCCTCTGGAGAAGCTAACGCTCAGTCTTATCGTCTCAGCTCGGAGGTTACGCCCTTACTTTCAAGTTCATTCCGTCGCGGTGTTGACCGATTCTCCTTTTAAACAAGTTCTCCAGAGGCCCGAAGTTTCAGGTCGGCTAACCAAGTGGGCCATCAAACTTGGTGAGTTCGACATCCAGTTTTGTCCGAGGACAATAATTAAGGGTCAAGCTGTGGCCGACTTCATTGCAGAATTGACCATTCCAAAAGAAGAAGAGATCAGTACTGAAGTCAAGACGACTCCTTCACCTATTCCCCCAAACGATCAAAAGGTGACATCAGAGCCGGGATGGATTCTTTATGTAGACGGGTAGTCTAATGCCAAACGTGCTGGAGCAGGGATTGTCCTGATCTCGCCTGATTCTACGCCCATCCAGTACACGATCAAACTTGGCTTCAAGGCCTCTAACAATGAGGCGGAATACGAGGCTCTGCTTGCTGGACTCATACTGGCAGTAAGTTTGGGGGTTCAGTCTGTTCAGGTCTGATGCGATTCCCAGTTAGTAGTGAACCACATCTCTACCGAGTATGAAGCTAATGAAACAAGAATGATTGCTTATCTTGACGAGGCAAGGAAATTGATTGAAAGGTTTTGGAGTTGCACCATCCATCAAATCCCTAGAGCAGAAAATTCATGGAACGATGCCCTAGTAAAGCTAGCCTCGGCCACTGAAGGGAAGATCCCACGAATCATTCCCGTGGAGTTCATAGAACGTCCGAGCATCGACCAGACGAAGAAGAAAATGGTCAACCCGGTAAATGATACTCCGAGCTGGATGGGCCCGATTTATAGGTATCTCACATCTGGTGAAGTCCCCTCAGATAGGTTAGAAGTAAGGCGCCTGAGGGTCAGAGTGGCACTGTACATTGTCCTGGATGGTACACTATATAAGAAAGGGCATTCTCAGCCCTACCTTAGGTGCCTCTGACCCGACGAGGCAGATTATGTGATTTGGGAGATTCACGAAGGAATCTGCGGAAATCACTCTGGCAGCCGATCCTTGGCCTTGAAGATACTCCGACAAGGATACTTTTGACCAACCATTAAGGAGGACTCGAAGAACTTTGTTCAAAGGTGCGACAAATGCCAGCGCTACGCGACTGTGCCGAGGCAACCTGTTGAGTAAATGACTCCCATGAGCGGACCATGGCCGTTCGCTCAGTGAGGGATTGACATCACCGACCCTCTGCCTAAAGGAAAAGGACAGGTCAAATTTGCCATTGTTGCAGTCGACTACTTCACTAAGTGGGCCGAGGCCGAGTCCGTCGCAAAAATCACTGAACAAAAGGTGATCGACTTTGTTTAGAAAAACATCATCTGTCGGTTCGGGATTCCACGCACCATTGTGTCTGATAACGGCAAGCAGTTTGACAATGATAAGTTTCGAATCATGTATCATGGGCTCGGCATCACCAGCACATATTCTTCGCCTCGTTACCCACAATCCAATGGACAGGTGGAAACAATTAATAAAGTTATCAAACATCACCTCAAGACAAAGTTGGAGAAAGCAAAAGGCAATTGGGCCGAGGAACTCCCATTCGTCCTCTGGGCCTACAGGACCACAGCACAGACGTCTACTGGAGAGACCCCATTCTCGCTATCCTACGGCTCGGAGGCAATGGTGCCAGTCGAAATAGGCCTCCCTACGGTTCGGGTTAGAAACTATCAGGAGGACCAGAATGCCGATCAGATTGCAGCCAGCTTAGATCTACTGGAAGAAGCCAGAGATATTTCTAAACTCCGGACCGCCGCTCAACATCAACAGGTAGCAAAGTTCTACAATTCTAAAGTCAAGACCAGGAGGTTCCATCCAAGGGACTTAGTCCTTTGTCGAGTCTTTTAGAACACTGCCGAGCCGGGGGCTGGGGCGCTCGGGCCTAACTGGGAAGGGCCTTACCGTGTGGTTCGATCGACGAAACCAGGCTCCTACCATTTAGAAGATCTCAAGGGCCGTCAGCTCCCCCACCCATAAAATGCAGAGCATTTGAAAGTCTACTATCCTTGAAGGAAGGGCCTTAGACTCTTAATAAATGTACGTCTCCGAGCGAAAGGCCTTTAAAACTCTCAATAAATGTACGCCTCCAAGCGACTAGCCTTTAAGGCTCTCAATAAAATACATCTCTTCCCATCTACATGAACGAATTAGCTACTAAGAAGCGTCGCCTCTCATATGCAGAGGCGGACTTAATGAGCTGATCTCTTAAATAAGGGGTTAGTACGTTATCCCACGAAAATTCTACAGGGCATCTCCTCATGATCGAGGGAAAAGCCAATAGATGACCCGACAATGACAATGACAATATTACAATGATCGAGGGAAAAGCCAATAGATGACCCGACAATGACAATGACCCTACTAAGAAGCCTTTAAGCCTTTAAGAAGTTGCTCGCCAATCGTGGGAGAGGCCGATCCCCTAGGGGTCGGGACCAAACAATGACAATATTACAAAGGTTCAAAGTTCTACAAAGCAGCACTAAAATAAGCCAACCCGTTAAAGGATCAACTCGGCAATGCCCCAAACCAAACTGACTTGTCAACAAACCAGTTCAACAATCAACAATCAACGTTCAAGAATTGACTACGGATTAACATATAAGGAAAAATTATCATCCACACGCCCTCTCTAAAGGAGAAAAAAATAATATCCACAAATCATTCACCAAAAAGATAAGTTCAAAAAGCCATAAAAAGGGAAATATTCCAAAGTACGCAGTCGGAGGAGGAAGAGCATGAGGGCCAGAGGCCCGATCCGGATGGACATCTTCAGAGGGCTTCTCCCCTGCATCTTCAGGCAGCAGAGACTCAAGGTTGAGGTCCGGGTACAGATCTTGGACTGCTTCAATACAAGCGTCGAAACCACAGTTGTAAAACTTAGTAGCTTCGGCGGCTCTCTCCTCTGAAGCCTTGAAGGCGTCCACTGCAGCGGTCACCACCGCGGCCTAGGAGACCTCGTCCTCGGCTCGCCGAGCCTCCTTTGCCCTTAAGATGGCTCAGCTCTATTCTTTTGCGGCCTTAGCTCTAGTCCGCTACGGGACTTCCCCCAATCGAGCATTCTCCTTGGCCAGCGAGTTCGTGTGGGCCCTGGTCTGGGTCAGCTCAGCGGCAGCAACACCGCAACTAGCCTCGAGATCACTCACGACCCCCTTCAGATGGAGCTCACGAGCTTTTCCGTCATCCAGTTGTCGACGCAGTTCAGCCTGCTCCATCCGGAGGAACGTGGCCTCATCCCACAAGGTTCCAATCTCGCCTTTAAGGGCCTCCGCCTCAGCATCTCTCTTCTTGAACTCCCGTAGTCTCTCCCAAGTCAGAAGAAGCCTCGGGATGGACTGAACAAAAATAAAAATAAAAAAGGAGAAAGAGAATGAGCATTCAAATACAGCAAAAACTAAAGGCAAGAAAGGATAACGGAAGTTCCCGGTAAAAGACAGAAGCCATGTCATTGATGAAGGATTCATCTGATTTGTCGAGAAGGTTGGCTATCTCCTCCTCCGGGGTGTGTTTTACCTCCCAGTGAGCCATGCAGGACATGTGGTAGCCCAGCTGGAACCTCCCTTCGCTCGTCCCCGCCTGGGCCGATCCCATGGCTTCCCCGACACCAGTCCTGCTCCCTGCTGAGGCCTGAGCCTCAGCCCTATGGTCATCCCTGACTTCGGGAGGGGAAAGCATGACATCAGCCATTCGAACGGCCTCCTCCCGCTTGGACGAAGAGGGGACGACAATGCAGGGCTCGAGGGCTACAGGAGGAGCTTCGGTAGTATGAGAAGCAGCGACAGAAGGAGGGAACGGAACCAGAGCATCGACAGCGGTGGCCTCAACCGCAACAGGTGCTGCAATCAGAGCTGCAACAACAGAAATTGGAGCTGCAGTAACAAAAACTGGAGTCGAGTGGCCCTCGCCGCGAGGAGTCACTTGTCGCCTCTGAACGGTCGTCTTCGTTTGGGGCTCGACCCTTAGCATCTCGTCTATAGTCGGAGCGGCCTTTCTCTTCAGAGACCCAGATGCCTCGTCCATTCCTGTATGAAAGATGATGGATCATTTGTTAAACTAAAAGATTCAATCCTTCCAAAGGAGATGCAGAAAGACTTACTGAAGGAGGTGGGGAGAGGCCTGGATTTGCACAGCCCTGACCATTGAAGATTAGTGGCTATGATCAGGTCTGACCAAGAACGAAGTTCTCCCAATGGCCCCTAGCCTTGGCGATCTGATTTTTCTGGTCCGAGGTGAGGAGAGGCAAGCCTCTTGAAAAATCTACAAGAACAAGAGAAAGAGCTTAATCTAACTATGACAGAAAGAAAGTATATAAAAAGTGTGTAGAATCCGACCTGGAGTATGTTGAGGGTCAAATATTGCATATTAGACCCCAGTTATTACCTAACTTTACGAACACGGTACTGGTTAATGACTCAATTTAATCGTGTTTGTGATGCAGGGTGTATTTACGAGTTTGTATCGAAATAAGGTGCTAAAAGCTGAGATTTAACGCTCAGAATTCACTAGAGCATGGGACAAACCCCAGGGGACCAAGATCGACAAATTTACATGCCAGAGATCCGAGAAAAGCGAGAAACTGAAGCTCAAGTGGCCTGAAAGTCGGACAGAATGAAAGATCACAGGGTTTTCATCGTCTGTTCAGCTCGAAACTTCATACATGGCCTACGGACCATAAATTAACCATACATGTCAATTTTCATCCATTGGATCCCTTTAGAAGTGGCCTAATGGACAGATCAGCCCCTTAAATCCTTAAGTGGGGCCCACTTGATCTATGGATATGCTTCAATTTTGGACTCAACGCCTTGAATGAGGTGACAAAACAGATGGACGGCACAGATTCCTCACAAGCATCACAGTGGATCCCACCTTGAGTAGTATGTGCATAATGCACTTGTGCACTAGCCGTGCACTGAAATTGCAATGACGGTCAAACCACTTCTGATTGACAGAGTCCGAAAAACAGCAACTTCCTATTTTGATTCTTCCGCCAGCGTCCGCACCAACAAATTCTCTGGCCCACCATCATCATCCAGGTTGATGATCCGAACCGTCCAAGTATTCCAGGTGGTCAAACCGACCGTATATATGAGGTCTTACGGACCCATGCATGTGCACACCCACGGATGTACTTTCAAACGCAGAACGGACGGTGGCATAAAAGATCCCATGGCCCACGTTAATGCAAGTCCAAATTGACCATTCTCGACTGGTTTTTCGAGAGGAATTTGGTGGACGTGGTGGATTTCTCGAACAAAGGATGAATTTGGCCCCACAGTTAACGCAAAATCAGTTTTTCTGCATATGTTACGCAGTGACAACATCCGTGAGACCCGAACGATCTGGGTCGTTGTACATCCATAGCTGTGATCGGACAGACGATCTAGACCGTCCAATCCTGTGCAAGGTCGAATCTAACCACACCCAAGAAGTTAGATCTCCAAAGTGGTTGGCCAACCCGCGCCAAACGCGGGTCGAACGCAAGCACTTCTTGCGTAAAAACAGAGCAACAACGTGATTTCCTTCACCGCCTCCTGCTGTGTGAACCGACACCTTCCACCGACGCAATCACCATCCCATACATGCTATAAAAGTGATAGATCAGCAACGGGAAGGGGGGAGGCTAGCTGGGTTGAGAACGTGAGAGAGAGAGAGAGAGAGAGAGAGAGAGAGAGAGAGAGAGAGAAATATAGTAGTTTTTGTTTTTTTTTTGTTGTTGTTTTTGTTTAAGGGATCCAGCCCATTCATGTTGGGCTGAACCTCTTAGCTAGGGCTAAGAGGTGAAGCTTGTGGCATGATGGGGTTGATCCTACGGCTTGGATGCATGTGATGAACTAATGTTTGATGTTAGTTTGATTAAAGAAGTTTTTAATGGTTTATTGTGACTTACATTACAGTAGATCTGCGATGGCTTGAGTATTTCCTTTTCCTTCATTGTGATTATGAAGACAGGATGCCCTGTTGTTCATCATCGGCCCTTGGACATGGTGGAATGACAGAACTTTTCCTGACATTCATACATCACTCAGATTGGCTGTGAATTGGTTTAATTCTGTTGTTTGCTTTGTCTCATGGGCATGGTTTTGTGATGGAATTCATTCTAATTTACATCCATCTATCTTTTGAAAGCTAGATCAAAAGAAGTTCAGATTTAATTTTCATAGTATATCTTCCAACTGGATGAAGATGGGACTCGAAGTCCAGTTGAGTTCATGAATCAATTGTAGATCTCCCTGATCTCTACAAGTGGATCCTTGGCACCATAGTTTCCCACCTTTGAATTTCACAAGTTTTAGATTACTATTTCACCATTATTCCTCAAATTACAATTGATTTATATTTCATCTTAGTTTAGTTCTAGTTCTATTTAGTTTCAGGATACATACAAGTTTCAGTCCCTGTGGATTCGACCTCGGTCTTACCGAGTTTATTACTACATCACAACCTATACATGGGGAGTGAACAAGTTTTTGGCACCGTTGCCGGGGACTGATGGTTACGTTTTCTAAAATTAACTAGTTTTAGGATTAGTTTAAGATTATTATTTTTTTTAAAACTTTAGGTTTAGAACTTTCCTAATTATTTTTAGAAATTCTCTAATTTTAGGTTTTATTTTCTCCTTTTAGAAAATTTCTAATTTTAGTATTTTTTTTTTTAATTTTTAGTAACTAGTCTATTTTTAGAAACTTTCCTCTTTTGTTTTTAGAAACTAGGTTAGTTATTTCCCTTTTTAGAAACTCTTTCAAATTTTATAAACTAACTCATCTTTCCTTTATTTTATTTTTAGAAACTTTCCTTTTAGGAATTAGTTTATTTTTAGAAACTTTTTAATTTTAGGTTTAGATTTTCTATTTTATAAACTTTCTAATTCTAGGTCTTCTTTTTAGAAACTAACTTAGCTTCTAGGTTTAGGGAACTTTCCTTTCTAGAAACTAATTTTCTATATCAATTGTAGGAACTTTCTAACTTTAGACTTTCTATTTTAGAAACTAATATCTTTTGTTTTCTTTTGCAGGATCTTAACATAGGAACTTCTCATTTGGTACCTTCCTTCTAACTTCTCCTCCTCTTACTTTCCATACTATTGTAGGATCTTTTCTTCTATTTTTCTTAGGATTAGATTCAGATTGAGGGTTTCACCATGTATATGCACGAGTGAGAACGTCAATATGCTGAGTTAGCTCTTGAGCATGCGAAACAGTGCGAAGGGATGTATGATGATTATGATTAACATCAACCTATGTCTCAGAATTTTCTTGAACCAATCATCGAGAACCGACCTGAGCATAACACTCCATCGGTTAAGAAGTCCTTACGCGATCATATACGAGAGAACAATTCCACCCCACGGACAGTACGTGAGTGTTGGGGTTATCATAACTATGGAGGTGAGAATTATTATCACCCATCGAGAAAAAGAAAACAATGCGTGATTATATTATGAGTGATAATAAGTATTACCAACCATCAGATTCTCCCACTTATGATCCGTATGACTATAATCAGTGGAAACATCAATGTCAGGAAGCTGAACCAGCAATGTATCATAGTGATAATTCTCTTGGGTCCTCTACCTTTGAAACCCAATCAGAAACAATCCAAGAGAATTCACTTCAAAAACTCATGAAAGCACAAGAGCAATTCAATCAACTTGTTATACAATCATGTGAATTGCTCAAATCCTCAATTCCAATAATTCAGTCACACCTTATGAAGAAGGAAGAGGCTAGGTTACCCCAGCCTCATCCCAATCTAGAAGCACAATACGAAGAAAGTGATCTAAACTCACTTGTGGAAGAAACTGAAATTACGAATGAGGAGCTGGATTCCATTAATGAGCATATGGGTCAATTTTTCGATGAGTCGATCTCGATGACTGTTCAAAGGAATGATCAAGAGACGTGGTTATCTTTCAAATACAATGATAATGACGTACTTCACTCACATGACACACTTGATTCCAATGATGAGGAAGGTGTTAGTTTATTTGGACCTCAACCCAATCTAAAAATAGAATGTGAGGAATGTGATCCCATCCCAAGTGTATACTGCACTGAATTGGACGATGATGAGTATTGGGATTCAATCTCCAGTTTGGCCCCTGCCAATGATCAAGAGGTTCAGGAAGTTATCAACCATAGTGATCTACTCCACCTGTCTGACATGACTGATTTATATGTGGAGGATGAACCACTTTTAACTAATCCTTCCAACATTTTTGATGCATGTTTGGGCCACTCCCCTGAATTGAATGATGATATGATTCGGGAGATGGACGATTTGCTTGATATGACTCTGGAATTTGAAACTACCCAGTTGAGGCCACAATCTGAGCTATAAACTTTAGACAGTTCAATGCCTCTTCTGAGTAGTATCAATGAACAGGGACCTCAAATCAATACTTCATCTACTGATCCTCAATCTGTTTGTGCAGAGCTAGAGCAAGAGAGCACACCTCCATCTACTTTTAAGAATGATGGAATCCTTGGGCAGATCATCGCATACTTCAATGTGGAAAAGAGTCACTCTCAGCTGAATGCCCCAACTCTTTGGACGATTACTTGGCACACTTTGCAGATTCAACTGAACTTATGATAAAAGAAATAGTGGATGCTTCGCAAAACAACATCTCGTTAGTTGTCATGGACCGAGACCCTTATTCTGAAGCCCCTCCTTCCCCAAACCCTAAATGTTTACCATTAAAGGAAGAGGAGCTAAAAATTGAACCAAAGTCTGGAGCTTCGGAATGTGTTAAGACTACATTACTTCCTGAGAATTCTTCTGAATTTTATCTACCTGTAGTCTTTGATTCACCATGGGATACTAACATTGAAACTTCTTCTATCACAGGTGAATCATATATACTCTGGATACCTCAGGCGAATCGACGACAAATTTTTGATGATGTGTATAAGTTTCTCTGGAACGCCATGCTCCAGGGCATCCAAGCCTATTGCAAAAAGGGCTTTTGGATGATCCCGTTGAGGAACTTACTGAGAAACTTATCAAGATATTGGCCGGAAGAGGAATCTTGCGGCATGATCGAGTAGTTTTTCCTTGCTTTCATAAGTTTAGGGTAGTTTACTTTATGCTGTTCTAGAATAGACGGTTTTATGCCGTTAGCTTAGTTTGCTTGATACGTTGCCATTAGGTTCGTTTGCTTTCATGTTTTTTTCACTCTCGTGCTGACCTGCTCTCACACTGCGATCTTTGAAAAAAGCCTCTTGAGTCCTTCGTCTAGGTACTATCTTTCCATCACTTCTCTTTAATTTCATTGTCTCATGTGCATTGCATGCTCATATCTTTTATATTGAGGACAATGTAGATTTTAGGTTGGGGGTGGGAGATTAGGTAACCTAATCTATATTTTCTTGGTCTTGAGCAAAAATTGTGAAAATTTTTAAATTTTTTTTAGAAATTCTTGTAAATTCGAAGTGATTTTGATGACCATCTTTGATTTAGAATTATAAGATACGTGATGTTGGTAATTTATGACTCTTGGATTTAGTTATTTATTAGATTTCACAGTTAAGTTTGAAGTATTAATCCAGAATTAGAAGTTGTAAACCTTGATTGAGTCATGATTTCACATGTCACATCTCGCTTTCACATTAAGGTTTCAGTTTGATATTGAATGGTCAACTTGGTAATCACTAAGCATGTAAGGAACCAGCCTGGAAAATTTGCCCGTCATGATCAATTGAAGAAAAAGAAAATACCTCGCTAAAAAAAATGAAAAATAAAAATAAAAATAGATACCTTTGTAAAGGGTTGGGCGAATAATCTTCACCATAGGTTTGCTCCCTATAGGTGTAGATTTAATTCCCATGGATGATATGTGAAAAGGGTTAGGTGTATGGTCTTCACCATAGGTTCGCTCCCTATAGGTGAGGATTTGATTCCCCTTCTTGGCGTTACTTTTAATGGAAAAATCAAAAGCTGGAAGAATGTAAAGATGATCTGTGAGGCAAGTTTTGATTCAAGTTTTAGTTATCATGAATTCTCTTGTTGGTTACTAATGATATCCTGAAGTAGAGAAGTGAATTTTAATGATGATAAGCTGAGATTACACTATACACTCATGGAACTCAATGTTTAGAATTTTTCTGATTGGTGGATTAATACTCTGAGCCTGACTATGGAATCTACCATGCGCTTAAGTCCAGGAGAAGGTAAGGCCCAACATTCATGAATCTTAGAACTCTAGGATCTGGATTGTTTTTCAAAAATCACTCGAGTTCATAGAAATTATCCTGTAATTCTCAACTTATTTTTGGCATAATTTGCTCGGGACTAGCAAAATGCTGGTTGGGGGTTGTGTTGAGGGTCAAATATTGCATATTAGACCCTAGTTATTACCTAACTTTACGAACACGGTACTGGTTAATGACTCAATTTAATCGTGTTTGTGATGCAGGGTGTATTTACGAGCTTGTATTGAAATAAGGTGCTAAAAGCTGAGATTTAACGCTCAGAATTCACCAGAGCATGGGACAAACCCCAGGGGACCAAGATCTACAGATTTACATGCCAGAGATCCGAGAAAAGCGAGAAACTGAAGCTCAAGTGGCCTGAAAGTCGGCCAGAATGAAAGATCACAGGGTTTCCATCGTCTGTTCAGCTCGAAACTTCATACATGGCCTAAGGACCATAAATTAACCAAACACGTCGATTTTCATCCATTGGATCCCTTTAGAAGTGGCCTAATGGACAGATCAGCCCCTTAAATCCTTAAGTGGGGCCCACTTGATCTATGGATATGCTTCAATTTTGGACTCAACGCCTTGAATGAGGTGACAAAACAGATGGACGGCACAGATTCCTCACAAGCATCACAGTGGATCCCACCTTGAGTAGTATGTGCATAATGCACTTGTGCACTAGCCGTGCACTGAAATTGCAATGACGGTCAAACCACTTCTGACTGACAGAGTCCGAAAAACAGCAACTTCCTATTTTGATTCTTCCGCCAGCGTCCGTACCAACAAATTCTCTGGCCCACCATCATCATCCAGGTTGATGATCCGAACCGTCCAAGTATTCCAGGTGGTCAAACCGACCGTATATATGAGGTCTTATGGACCCATGCATGTGCACACACACGGATGTACTTTCAAACGCAGAACAGACGGTGGCATAAAAGATCCCATGGGCCACGTTAATGCAAGTCCAAATTGACCATTCTCGACTGGTTTTTCGAGAGGAATTTGGTGGACGTGGTGGATTTCTCGAACAAAGGACGAATTTGGCCCCACAGTTGACGCAAAATCAGTTTTTCCGCATATGTTACGCAGTGACAACATCCGTGAGACCCGAACGATCTGGGTCGTTGTACATCCATAGCTGTGATCGGACAGACGATCTAGACCGTCCAATCCTGTGTAAGGTCGAATCTAACCACACCCAAGAAGTTAGATCTCCAAAGTGGTTGGCCAACCCGCGCCAAACGCGGGTCGAACGCAAGCACTTCTTGCGTAAAAACAGAGCAACAACGTGATTTCCTTCACCGCCTCCTGCTGTGTGAACCGACACCTTCCACCGACGCAATCACCATCGCATACATGTTATAAAAGAGACAGATCAACAACGAGAAGGGGGAGGCTAGCTGGGTTGGAACGTGAGAGAGGAGAGAGAGAGAGAGAGAGAGAGAGAGAGAGAGAGAGAGAGAGAGAGAGAGAGAGAGAGAGAGACATAGTAGTTTTTTTTTTGTTTCTTTTCTTTTTCTTTTTATTTTTGTTTTTGTTTAAGGGATCCAGCCCATTCATGTTGGGTTGAACCTCTTAGCTAGGGTTAAGAGGTGATGCTTGTGGCGTGATGGGGTTGATCCTACGGCTTGGATGCATGTGATGAACTAATGTTTGATGTTAGTTTGATTAAAGAATGCTTTAGTTTTTAATGGTTTATTGTGACTTACATTACAGTAGATCTGTGATGGCTTGAGTATTTCCTTTTCCTTCCTTGTGATTATGAAGTCAGGATGCCCTGTTGTTCATCATCGCCCCTTGGACATGGTGGAATGACGGAACTTTTCCTGACATTCATACATCACTCAGATTGGCTGTGAATTGGTTTAATTCTGTTGTTTGCTTTGTCTCATGGGCATGGTTTTGTGATGGAATTCATTCTAATTTACATCCGTCTATCTCTTGAAAGCTAGATCAAAAGAAGTTCAGATTTAATTTTCATAGTATATCTTCTAACTGGATGAAGATGGGACTCGAAGTCCAGTTGAGTTCATGAATCAAGCATAGATCTCCTTGATCTCTACAAGTGGATCCTTGGTACCTTAGTTTCCCGCCTTTAAATTTCACAAGTTTTAGATTACTATTTCACAATTTTTCCTCAAATTACAATTGATTTAGATTTCATCTTAGTCTAGTTCTAGTTCTATTTAGTTTCAGGATACGTACAGGTTTCAGTCCCTGTGGATTCGACCTCGGTCTTACCGAGTTTATTACTACATCACAACCCTATACTTGGGGAGTGAACAGAGTAGTAAATCGGGTGGGAACCCGAGTCACCAAGCCTCCAAGCTCCGCTGCCGGCGCCTCCCATTCGCCCGAAGCCCAGAACCATTTATTATTTCAGTCCTTGTTCGAGGATGGAAGATTCATGACCAGCCCCGACCCTTTTCTGCCTCGAGTCGCGAAGTAGTACCATGGCTCGTGGTTGTCGTTCTTGACTAGGTATAAGCTTGTTAACTCTTCTGGTGTCAGCTCTGGATTTTCGACTTGACGCCAGATGATGAAGGAAGAGATAAAAACCCTTTAAGCGTTGGGAGTGAATTGACTGGGAGCTAATTCCAGATGAGCAGTCAGGGAGCGGACGAAAGGGTGCATGGGAAGTCGGAGCCCGCATTGCAGTGCACAGAGAAAAATAGTGACTTCCCCTTCAGCAGGTGCACCAGCAGTGTCAAGGGGCTCAGGGGCTCTTATCTGAATGGAGTTTGGAATCTCAAACTCCGAACGGATCCACCCTATCTGGGACTCCGTCAGTATGGAGCCTCCATGGACAATCTCTGAGGCCCGCCCACTCGCAGACATCTCGGCTGCCTCTTTAGATAAGCCTTGGGGGGCTCGGACAGCCTTCTTTTTGCCTGCCCGACGAGTCCGAGCCCCCACCCCCTTATTGCACTGGGGTGGAGGGTATAGAGGCACAACCTCAGAGGGGCCTTCGGATGCCCCTCTTCTGTCATCCGAGCTTCCCGGCTCGAAATCGTCATAGTCCCCTTGGACCATCTCCAAATCAGATGACATCTTGTGAAAAAGGAATGCTGGAAGAAAGATGGACTCACCGGACGGTCACCGAGAATCGCCTCTACCGTGAAATCCTTGATCGGTCGGAATCGCCTGCCGAAAACTTCAAGTTGGTTGGGATCGTCCTCACTGGAAATCGCCTCATCCGATACCCACTCAAATACAAAATGAGAAGATATAAAGCATTTCTGGAGAAGTTTATATAGACTGAACTGATGGCCATAACCGAATCGTCGTGAGCCGACTTCGGAGCATACGTGGCTGCTGACTATTGGTTCGAGCCCTGCCAGGCTGAATGATTCTGACATTGAGCGACGAGCTCCACTAAACAGAAGCGGCGCCCAAGCAGGGGAAGCGTCGCTGGGACGCCTCCCAGGGCCTACGTGTCAATCAACCATAGGCCAAACAATTATTTAAAATCTTAACTATCGCCACACGTCAGCCAGAGATTAACCCAAGGATGGAAAAAACCCGAGGACACGTTTTCTTTGACATAAGAGTCATAATGATGAACTCATGCGTGAAGGGTGTGATAGCGGAAGCCGCTAATCTTCTGTACATGTTTACTCTCCGAGCTTGTATCCGAACTCAACGAGTAGGGGGCTTCTGTTATGGGAAGATCTGAGCCCCTTGCAATCCCGAGGGCCGACATCTTTTTAACCCGGTTGGACACACCATGATTCGAAATAACGAACGCTACTGAGGAGAAGGAAGGCCTCCAGTATGCTTGACAGATAAAAGAAGCCGAGTCACACTCCGTTCAGATCTACGCTCGGTTCGGACTCATGATACAATATGCGTCTAACAAATCGACGGTAAGGCCTCAAAAAAAGAACATCACGTCAGGCGCGAACGGATTTCTAGATGACGACCCTAGGCCGGGCAAGGTGAGCTTCCACCGATGAAATGGCCTAGTCAGGGCCTCGTCCTCGTCTTCATCTTCATCTGAAGAAGGACATCCGAGCCGAGGCCTCGTCCTCGTCCTCATCTTCTTCTAAAGAAAGATGTCCCGAGCCAAGGCAGGGACAAAATGTGGACATCTCGAACGCTAAACTTAGAAACTGCCTTAAGTAGACGTGACTGATAACCTCGCCCACGGATACGCTACACGATCCCTGAACTGCGTGCAATATCTCCATGATCTGAAAATCCCATTGATTGAGGAAATCGTGCCGAGATTAACGAACCCAAATCATCCGAAGGTTAGGTATAAATACAGGGCGACCCCATTGCTACAGGTACGCAACATCTTGCACTCTCCCTCTACATTTCAACGTAGACCCAGATTCTCTTAACCTGACTTAGGCATTGGAGGGTCCCCTGGCTTAGCCAGTGTCTCCTTTGTTAACCCTTTGTGCAGGGCCGAGGTTCCTCAAAAGTACGCCGTGCGGAGTGGAGGGTGATTCGAATTTTGTCATCAACACATATAAGAATAAATAAATAAATAAAATAATTTTCATTAGAAAATTTTAATTATTATATAAATATAGAAAGCCACCGGATTTAATTAAAATACTTAATAATTTAAAATATAATAATAATAATAATAATAATAATAATAATATTTAAAATATTTAATTTAATAATAAAATTTAATATTATAAGCACTTAATGGACAACCCTATCTCCCTTCCAACTTTCAAAAAGTGAGCCCTACAGAAATTATAAATAAGTAAATAAACAAAAAAACTAAATAAAAAAGAAATAAGACGGAGTCAACGATCGAATGATCACCAAAGGCCCACCATGATCATCGAAGAGGAAAACACTCTTCTTCTTTTTAGCCGATTTTCCCATACCCACTGCGATCGAATGATTGTTCGATCACCAAGGCCCGCCATGATCATCTGCCTAATGATCTGGACCGTCTATCAGGTTCGGAACAAGAGACCGATCAAAACTTAATTAAGACCTCTCGTTCCTACGCACGTGCATGAGCATAAGTTTGGTTACAAGCAGTTGTTCGCGTGCAAAAGAAGATATGAAACCAGAGGAATGATGATCTGTTGCAACACGATCCAGAGAGAAATTTTCCATTCATCTAGACCGTTGGAGGTTGTAAATCCCAATCATCCATCTTCCATCACTCAGATCGTTTAAGAAACAAAACTGTTTCCTTCCTACCGACGTACGGTTCATCTCCGACGATAAAAAGGAATCTAAAGGAGCATCTTCACTGTGGGAAGATGATCCGTTCATAGCCACCCAAAAGTGGGTCCTACAAGCTCTGTGGGACACATCATAATCGTCCAAAACGATTGGATCATGTTAGGCCTGGATCTCCTTTGTCGGCCTATGGTTGCATGAACTTAAGGAATAAATGAGATAATGGTTCTCTTCAAGGGGAACCGTTCCTCCAAATAGCTCTGTAAAGAGTTGATAACCATTGTCTTCCTTTTCCATTCCTTCTAGACAACGTTTTATACAAGAAAATGCATTAACAAAAAGAACTAAAAAAGAGGAAATAACAAACAGTAACGTTCATTCAACTGAGACTTATTCTATTCAACTAAATCCTATTCAACTGCCGATTTTCCCTCTCATAACAATCCATCCTCCTTAAAGGTAACCTTGTCCTCAGGGTTAAAAGTGGGAAATCGTTTCTTGATAGAAGTGAAGGTTTCCCATATTGCTTCTTCAAGGGGATAATTTCGCCATTGGATCAAAAGTTCAGTAACAGCCTTGTTATTCCTCTTCACCATTCGACGAGATAAAACGCATTCTGGTTCCTTGATTAAGAGGTCTTCAAGCAGTAAGGTAGGTGGGGTCACCTGTAAAGGAACAGCCGGTCCTATTTGTTGTTTAAGCTGAGATACATGAAATACTGGGTGAACTTTAAACCCTTCAGGTAGGGCGAGTTTGTAAGCAACTGACCAATCCACTGTAGAACTTGATAAGGGCCATAGTACCTTGACGATAGCTTCATAGAACGACGTTGAGCGACTGTACTTTGACGTTAGGGCTGTAGCTTAAGATAAACCCAGTCTCCTTCCTCGAACTCACGATCAGTTCGACGAGCATCGACAAATTTCTTCATTCGATCCTGAGCCCTAATGATGTTATCTTTGAGAAGCTGAAGAATAACATCCCGTTGCTATAACTCATTATCCACAGCTTGCACTTTTGTAGTTCCTGGTACATAGCTCAAGAGTGAAGGAGGAGGGAGCCCATAGACCACCTCAAAAGGAGTCATCTTGGTTGTTGAATGGATCGATGTATTATACGACCATTCCGCCCAAGGGAGCCAGCGAACCCACTCCTTGGGTTTGTGACTACAGAAACAACATAAGTACCCCTCTATGCATCAGTTCAGAACTTCTGATTGACCATCGGTCTGGGGGTGGTATGCTGAGCTCATGCGTAGCTGACTTTCTTGCAAAAGAAACAACTCCCGCCAAAACGCACTGGTGAAAACTGGGTCACGATCACTAATTACTGACTGCGGCATCCCATGGAGCTTAAATATGTTGTCCAAAAAAACTTGTGCAACTGACTTAGCCGTGTAAGGATGACCAGGAGCTATAAAATGGGCATATTTGGACAGATGATCTATTACCACAAGGATCACAGATTGCCCCTGCGAAAGAGGAAGGCCCTCAATGAAGTCCATAGCAATATCTGTCCAAATACGCTTGGGAATTGGCAAGGGTTGGAGGAGACCTGCTGGGGAGGTATTCTCATATTTATTTCGCTGGCATATGTCGCATTCCATGATGAACTCTTTTACTGCTCTTCTCATACCTGGCCAATAAAACTGTTTCTTGATTCGTTGCCACGTCTTGTGAAACCCCACATGACCAGCAGTGGGTGAAGCATGCAGCTCAGTCATTAATTTGATTCTTGATTGAGCAGAACCGACAAATAGTCGTCCTTTGTAAAACAGGAGCCCATCACGCATATCATAACTTTTAGTATCCAGCTGGCCTGTGTTCCAAAGCTGAACGAGGTCATGAGTTACTGTATCACTATGGTAATTTTTCCTTAATTGCATTCAACCAATCAGAGATAGGTGTGGACAAAGCTAGGATCTCCCCCACTTCATGCCTTCTAGATAAAGCATCAGCTGCAACATTTTCTACACCCTTTTTGTACTCTACCTTGTAATCATAACCCATGAGTTTGACCAGCCATTTTTGTTGTGCTGGTGTCTCGATCCGTTGCTCTAAGAGAAATTTTAAACTTTTGTGGTCAGTACGGACGATGAACCGTCGGCCAAGTAAGTATGGCCTCCATTTCTGGATTGCATGGACCAAGGCTAACATTTCCTTTTCATATGTGGATAATGCTAGACTATTCCCTTGCAAGGCTTGGCTAATGAAAGCAATTGGACGACCATCTTGCATTAAGACTGCACCAATTCCACCACCTGATGCATCACACTCCACTGTAAAGGGCTTTGAGAAATCAGGCAAAGCTAGCATAGGAAGATTTGTCATTGCCTTCTTGAAGTTCACGAAAGCCTGGTTAGCTTGATCATTCCAATGAAATGAATCTTTTTTGAGAAGGGCTGTGAGTGGACTGCCGATTTTGCCATAATCTCTGATAAACTTACGATAATAACCTATCAAGCCCAAGAAGCCTCGTAAGGCTTTGAGTGAGTTGGGCCTGGGCCAGTCCAACATGGCTTGAATTTTTTCTGGCTCCACAGCTACTCCAGCACCAGATATAACATGCCCCAAATATTTAACTTCCCGTTGACCAAACTTGCATTTGGACCTTTTTGCATATAATTGATGAGACCGCAGAAGACCCAATACAATGGCCACATGCTCTAAGTGTTCTTGCCATGTCTTACTATAAATGAGAATATCATCGAAGAACACTAGTACAAACTTTCGCAGGTAAGGTTGAAAAATATCGTTCATGAAACTTTGGAATGTCGATGGCACATTAGTGCGGCCGAATGGCATCACCATAAATTTATAATGACCTTCGTGGGTTCTGAACGCTGTTTTGGGAACATCTCCCTCTGCCACTCGGATTTGATGGTACCCTGACCTCAAATCCAACTTGGAAAAATAATAAGAACCATAAAGTTCATCGATCAGCTCATCAATGACCGGTATAGGATATTTATCCTTGATGGTCACTTGATTAAGGGCGCGATAATCAATACATAATCGCCAGCTACCATCTGCCTTGCGTACCAAGAGTACTGGTGAGGAGTAAGGGCTTGAACTGGGCCGAATTATTCCGGTTGCCAACATGTCTCGTACCATTTGCTCGATTTCATTTTTTTGATAATGTGGGTAGCGGTAAGGTCTCACACTGACAGGTCGTGCCCCATTTTCCAACAGTATTCGATGGTCATGGGACCTAGGAGGTGGCAGCCCCTGAGGATCTTTGAAGACATCTTGATCCAGGGTCATCATCCAGGCACTGGTGCTAGTTTCTACTGGTCCAGGGTCATTCCATACCTTCAGAGAAGAAAAGAGAGGAAGATTTACTATCCTTCTTCGTCTGTCACCGAGTTGAACAGCAATAGTTCCAATAAGTTGTTGGGTGGTTCTCATGTTGTCAGATGTCTTCAAACTAACTGAGATAAAGGGTCTGTTGATGCTATCAACAGACTACTCAATGCCATCGAGAAAATTTGAAAAAATCCCAGTTCCTCGCAGGACAGTTTTGGAGTTACTACTTGATGCCATCGAAGGTGACTTTGATATAATCGATGCCATTGAAGGTCCCATCGATGACACACACAGAACTACGTCAGTGAGTGATTTGTTTCTAATTTCAATTGTGATTATATATATATATATATATATATATATATATATATAGAGAGAGAGAGAGAGAGAGAGAGAGAGAGAGAGAGAGAGAGAGAGAGGCATGCTCACCTACGCACCTACGCATGTGTCACCTTTGCACACGTTTCATAGGAGCCGAATCCGAATGGTCCATAAGATGAGGAATCTCATGAAACCTCAGGGGGTGAATTTTCACCCTGATCTAAGATTCTGGTGGGCCATAGCAAAGAGAAATGCAAATTAAGGGAAGAAACTGTTTGCATTTTTCATGGCCCACCGAAGTTTTGGTTCAAAGTAAAAATTGGTACTAGGGGGTTTAATGAGGCCCTGCTTCATGTGGACCGTTCAGATTTTCGAGACTCATCACGTATGATGAGTTCTCAAAAAAGTTCGTAGGTAGTCCGTGCGAACTGGTTCGCAGGTGAGCGTTTCCGTGTGTGTGTGTGTGTGTGTATATATATATATATATATATATATATATATATATATCCGGATGCTCAGCTGCACACCAGTTTGCATGGAACTCGTGCGAACTTTTTTGAGAACGCATCATATGTGATGTCGATTCGAAATCTGAACAGTCCACGTGAAGCACCTCATGAAACCCTCCGGGCCCAATTTTTACTTTGATCTAAAACTTTGGTGGGCCATGAAAATGAAAACAATTTCCTCCCTTGATTTGCATTCTCTTTTCTATGGCCCATCGAAATTTTAGATTAGGGTGAAATTTCGTCCCTTGGGGTTTCATGGGATTCCACATCACATGAACCATTCAGATTAGACCCCCCATGACACGTGTGCAAAGGTGCACACACACACACACACACACTTACACTCACACACACACACATATCGAGTGTCATTAAGTGAATGGTAAGACGTTCTTAATGTAACACTCCGAACTTTTTAATATCGAGTATTGAAAGTTCTTGAGTGTTAACATGAAATTTAACTTAGAATGTACAAATGAACAAGTGAGAATACTTGGATATATGATGATTTTGTCTTAACAATCAATGGTCGAAACTTAAAATGTACACGTGTATGCTACCTATTTATCTCATCCTAACTTTACATCTATATAACCATTAAGAATAATTTTCATCCGTAGATTAAGTCATTCGACCATTGATTTTTAAGACAAAATTATCATATATCCAAGTATTCTTACTTGTTCATCATAAACAACCGTTTAGTTAATTATTCACCGCTAGATAAAGATATCCGACCGTCCACTTTGAGTTTGGACCACCCAATCATAGTAAAGTAATTACTTAATCTCTACATCTACTCATACACGTATCAAATAAAGATTTTGATCCATTCATCTTGTTTACGACCTATGAATATGCTTAACCCACCATCAGAACTACAATCTGAGAAACTTACACATGTGAACAAGTCACTTGAATCCAACGGTATATGTATTCTACTTCATGATCACTCCAAAACCCACATGTATTCATCTATTTACAAAATTGAGCGTATATCCACCTACATGTACAATTAGAGTACCGACCATCAAGTCTTCACATTTTTAGCATATCATCTAACTGTCCATCGTACTTGGATCCCCTAAATGTTAACAGGCCATCCAAAAATTAGGATAATTCAGTCATAATGAAGATCTTAGGACATGTCCAAACCACCGGGTAATGTTTTAACTAGATGTTTACAATTCCGGTTCTGAAGCACGAAGTGTATTAGTCATTTAAAAGAACATCTTTGACATCCTTTGGAGATCGGGGCCCAAACTTAACCCATAGAAAGAGCATGAAAAATAATGGATACCTGCCAAATTTTAGGACATTTGGATGAGAAAATAGATGGCAAATCCGTAAATAGCAAGTGCCAAGTGCACGACAAATAATGTATACATGAACGAGAATTTGGTTCTACGGTGAACACCATCCCATGCATCGGTGGATTGTGCGGCCCACCTGGAGGTCGGATCTATTTTAAACTTGGGGCCATTGGCCACCACAACATGCTGAAGTCGGTGATGGGCATGGATTTCCGGGAGGACATCACAAGTGGACCCCACCTATTTAGAACGCCAACATAAGCATGAGAGAGGACTTTTTTCAACTATGAGCATCATCCCTACGGTGACTGACAGTGTGGCCCATCTAGAACTCGGATCGACCTCATATTTTAGCTCTTGGGCCAACATGACATGAAGGAACTGATAAAGGGAATGAATTTCCTGAAAAGTCACCATAAGTGGACCCCACTTATCTTGAATGACCAACTAAGGCGGCATTCGTCCACACGTGGTACAGTTAGGCGAGGGAGCTGAGTGCAATGATAGGTTTCACCCCATCTTCCTGCTTTGTTTGTGGGCCACCCGATCATAGAATCTACCCCAAATTTGAGGTCATGCCCTAACTAGACAAAACGAGATGTGTGGTCGGGATGGATCACATTTCAACAACCAGATCAATGGGCCCCATTCACACTCATGATGAGCAGAGTCGCTGTTACAACGTCCGAGAGAAATACTTTCACATGAAATCTCCTTCGTTCATAATTCTTGACCACGACAAGATTCACCAGATCTAGACCGTTTATTCTCCATCTAAGAGAGTTCTGACTCCAACCTGGTATAATAGAGGAATCAAGAAAACAACACATAGTTGAGAAGCCGAGTGTTGCGGTTTCGGGTCGAGATGACGTGCAGTGAACGATTTAGCTCGCATGACAACGCACCTTGGTGAGATCCGAGCCGACCAGCCGGTGGCCTCTCCAAAATTGATCTAATCTCCGAAGGAAGGGAAAGAAGGAAGAGAGTCCTATAAGGACTAGAATTGGTGGAGTCGTAACATCACTTGCATCATTCCTTCTACATGCCACATCCGATGTACGAATTATGTAGGAACCTCCTAGAAGAGTTGATGTGCTAAAAAAAATAAAAATCCTACCGCTGGAGGATGCACAGTCAAACAAATTGAGAGAGAGAGAGAGAGAGAGAGAGAGAGAGAGAGAGAGAGAGAGAGAGAGAGAGAGAGAGAGAGAGAGAGAGAGAGAAAGAAGAAAAGAAGAAAAAGAAGAAGAAGAAGAGAAGAAGAAGAAGAAGAAGAAGAAGAAGAAGAATTTGGGTGCCAGAAACAGCGCCCAAAATCCGTTAAGTCTGGCCGGAGCTAAGATCCATCAGAGTTACCCTAGCCAGCCACTGGCAATGAAGAAGAAGGAGAGAGATCTAGCCTTGGAAGAGGGACAACGACTGACTGAACTCAACATCAAGCTCAATTTAGGTCCAAATCTGGTTTTCCTTTCAATACTTTCCTTTTTCTTTTTCTTTTCTGTCCGACAATATAGGCGGGAAATTTCGCCATGACAAATCAAGTGGACTCGGTTGGGTCTAGCAAGGTAGGAATTCTGGCTTTTTCCAGTTCCATTGTCTAGCCTTCCAAAGAAAAAGAAAGAAAGAAAGAAAGAAAGAAGAAGAAGAGAGATTTCAGCTCAACTCAGTCCAATAATGAGTTGGGTCCGAGTTGGAGTGATCCCAGCCAACCACTTTATCGAGTAAGATCCACGTGCCAATTTTCCTTCGACTTTATATTATGCATCAAGCTTTCCACTAGGATTTAAATTCATAACTAAGTAGATTGATTAGCCAGCGAGTCAAATCGAGTCGACTCATTGTAGAAATTCGCCGAATCGCAAATTTGTTGAATTAAGAACATTGGCTAATCAAGGTAGGTGAATATCTATGATTCAATCAAATTGAAATTCTCAATTAGATTGAAAACTACTTCAAACCTAGCCCTAAATCTACATCTATACTAAACCATAACTTGAGATGATCCTAACCGTATAATCTATTAATGTGATGATCTAACCATATGAATCATGTTAATTATGTTAGAGTTGGGTACGACGACACATATATTCAAATCTAACAATGTTAGAGCATGATCGAGTTTAAGAGGTGAGGGTTTTTTTCTTTAAAATTTGTGATAATTTGATTTGATTATCTTATTCTTACATGCTTCGAGTTTTATTATTGTGAATCATCACCTTATGAATGACTGTTGCACAATTTAAATTATCACATTATTACCTTGTCACGCAAGCATAATGTTGAAAATCCCACTTCTAGCAATCGAGATAATATCGTGGATGTAACGCGTTTCGGGTAGTGTCCCTCTTAGTCAGAATGTAATCCCGTGGGTTGGGTAGTGGTGCACAATCGATGTAAGTAAACCGCCATGCATGTTACATCACTTTTCGGGATTAGATGTTGCAAATAGTCACTCTAGGAACAAATCGTGTCATGTAAATCTTCCAATCACATTGTTGTGTCACCTTAAGTTGTTCGCATAAATCCATGTTAATGTTGGACACACCGACGAATCTCCATAGTATGGGATGCGGGGCGAACCGGATATCTTTAAACTACTTATCATATTATGATGATCGCTAAGTGTAATGGACTGCACGTACTTTGCTAGGCATGCATTTCATGTAGAATATTTGCGCATACCGATACCACTTGTATTTGTGGAGTATGAGATGTATTGGGACCCTTCTGTTATTCTTATGAATCACTTGAATCATTATAAACTTTAAAGGACCACCACCACTATGATTAGGGTATTGACCCTCACCAACCATATAGATGTTACATGTGAATTACATACAGGTTGATGATATGGATGATAATCTTTCTATGGAAGATTATTTCAAATAAAGAAGAACGATAGCACCACGGATTGTTTTATCTATTTTTCACTGCAAACTTTGATAATGTAATAAGCTCCCATTGAGAGGGCATTAAAGAGTTATTTGTATGCTTTTTATTCTAATTGAATAATAAATACAGTCGATTTTATTCTTGTGAACAGTTACCTTCCTAAATGTAACCTGATGTGATTTTTTTTTTATTTTTTTAAAAAAAAAACAACGTGTGATTTTGAAGCTTCCAAATTTTACATTATTAACACCCGAAATTCTTGGGCACGAGTATATACTTGGGCCGTGAAAATTCGAAGCATTACACCTAAAGTGTTCCAAAGTAAATCTAGGATTTTGAAAAGGGATTTTGGGATAGTTCAGATTGGTAAGTCCATCAATCTCTTGTAATATCATTTTATAGTGATTGCTTGTCCCTTTGTGATGTAGTTTTTTCCTATGAGAATTGTTCTATGTAAAATTCATGTGATCTCTATGTGCTTTTGTTTGTGTTTAATTTCGCCTTGTTTTATTGAATTTGGGTTTATTTTTGTGCGATCCCCAACAAGTGCTAATGTTGGAGTTTCGAGTTCTAATATGAAATATGTCAATGAAAGGGTCTAACGTGAAGTACAAAATTGAGAAGCTCATTAGTAAAAATAATTTTGAACTATGGAAGGCGAAGATGAAAGGCCTTCTAGTTCAACAAGGTTTGCAGCATGCTCTCCTTGGCAAGGCGAAGCATCCCGCGTTTATGAGCAATTAAGAGTGGAATGAACTTGATGAGAGGGCTAGAATCTCAATCCAATTGTGTCTAGCGAATAACATTCTCTACAATGTCCTGGATCAAAAGACCATCATAGGGGTATGAATGAAACTAGATAGTTTGTACATGAAAAAATTCTTGGGCAGTCATTTGTATCTTAAGAAGTAGTTCTACAATTTTAAGATGATAGAGGGGTTTGACATTAATGAACACATTAGCACATTCAACGCATTACTTTATAAACTGACGAATGAAGATGTTAAGATCAAAGAAGAAGATCAAGCCTTAATCTTATTGAATTCGCTTCCACCGTCTTATGAGAATCTCGTAGACACTCCGATTCATAGTAGGGATACCATTAATGTCAAAACTATCATCTTGGCCTTCATGAGAAGTAGTTGAGAAGGAAAGGCAATGGCGAGGGTACCTCTACAAATGCGTTGGTTTCCAAGGGAAGGAATTCTAAACGGGAGAAAGGAAATTCTCGATCTAGATCCAAATTGAAAGGAAATGGTAAGATGAAGTGCTAGAATTATGGAATGACATGGCAAGTGAAGAAGGATTGTCAGAATCATAAGGCACAGAAGGGAGAGAAGTCTGATAATATGCCGAAAGAAGCCACATAGTGGAATTTAATAAGGAAGTTTATGGTGGTGATGTTCTAACTATATCCAAATCTCGGTATCTCAGCAACGAGTGATTTTTTGATGCGAAGGCCTCATACCACATGACTTTTCAGGGAGATTGGTTCACGAGTTACAACTATTGTGATGGTGGACAGGTGTTTATGGGTAATAAAATTACCTATAAGATTGTCGATGTTGGTTTGGTGTGCATCCAGATGTTCAATGGGGTGGAGCATATCCTGATAAAAGTGAGATAAATTTCAAACCTTAGGAAGAATGTGATCTCTCTTGGGACATTAGAGGCACTTGGGTGCAAGATCACAAGTTTGGTCGGGTCGTTAAAGTTTCTAAAGGGGCACTTATAGTAATGAAAGCGCAACAGAGTGGTAACCTTTACAAGTTGATTGGGAATATCGTATAGAATGGAGCTACAACATTTGTAGCAAAGTCCACATCGGCACATTTGTGGCATGCGCGTCTAGGTCACATTTGTGGATGAATATACTTTCTAATCATTCTTTGATTCTTGTATTTAAAAACGTGAATTTTCATATATGTGAGTACTATATATATGGTAAACAATCACGATACTTCCGATGAGTTTTGGATTAACTGTGACCCAAAATTAGGTTCGAACTAAGCTGAACTCGGTTAAACTCAATGAAAACTCATTGAGTCAACTCGACAACCATGTAACTGCCACAACTCCTCTCCTTTCTTCTTCTCCTTCTTCTTTTATTTCAGTAACAAAACCAAAGCCAACAAAATATTAGACTCCACTTGACTGAGTCAACTGAGTTCGAGTTAACTCGGTGTAATAAATCCCGACAGTGACTTGACTCTCTCTCTCTCTCTCTCTTTCTTATTCTCTTTTCTCCTTTTATTTCCTTTCTTTCTCCCTCTATTGGAATTCCAGTAGTTCCTGGACCAGACCCAAGCCTAACTCGACCCAGTTGACTCGACCTAAACTCGAACTCACCCTCTCTCTCTCTCTCTCTCTCTCTCTCTCCTTTCTCTTTCTCCTCTTCCTCTTTTATTTCCTTCTATCCTACCTCTCTAGAAAGACTTGGAATGAGCCAATGCTCAGCCTAGCCACCACCAACCCGACCCAAGACTCATTGTGGTGTGGCTGCAACTTACGCGCTTGAGTCTCTCTCTCTCTCTCTCTCTCTCTCTCTCTTCTTCTTCTTCTCTTCTTCTTCTTCTTCTTCTTCTTCTTCTTCTTCCTCTCCTTTCCTTTCTTCTTCGTCTCTTAAACAGGTCCATCAAGGTATCTGGATTAAAACTCGACTCGATTCAGACTCAGTGAGCCGAACCCACTCGACTTGGCAACAACACGAACCCACGAGCCACTCCCCAACCTCGATTGCTTACAACAACTGCACCATAGCAACCTAACCCGAAAATCTCTCCCAAAATCACTCTCTGTCGACTCGAATCATTTGACATTGTCTAGACTTAGGCCAGATGCAACTGACTTAACCCACGACTCGACTGAGTCCACCTAGTGCGGCACAACGACGTCTCTCTCTCTCTTAGGCTTTTTATTTTTGGAAAGAGAAGTCCTAAAAGATAAGCTTATAAAGGCATCTCTACCCTTATTTTAGATGGTTCGAAAAGCAACTAATCCATTGGATTAGTTATGCCTAAGTGAGGTTAAACCCGAGCACAACAAAATGATCTTTCCCTTAATTTGGACCTAATCCGACCAAGATTGCTTGCATGGCACTAAACTAATGCTACATCTGGACTTATGACATCATGGCCCATCAAATAGACGACCTTAATTAGGAGATGGAGCCCACTAGAAGATGGTGGGTTTCTAGTAAAATGGAGAATATGATCCATCCATTAATGGTGGATCATCAATGGATGGTTGATTGTATGATCAACAACATATGGATGGTATGGATAGATCTAATGATCAGAATCTCAGTTGTGTGTGAGATTTTCTTGCTCCACACAATATTCTCGAACTAGTGAGATCTCGTATGAGATCTGCTAACCAATGCTATGATAGCATTAGGAAGCCCTATATCCTACGTTCAGGATGCTCTGAAGATGTTCTAGAAGTTAATTAATGGCTGGAATTGTGCTAGCATAAAAATGATAAGATTCTTTCAAATTAACCTCTTTTTGCAGTTGCGGAAACCCTAAAATGGAATGAATGAAGGGCTGGGATCTTTTGAATGGAGGGTTGAGATGATGCAGAGAATCCTGAATCGGATCGCTAGCATAATAATATGGGCATTTTCCTTTATTTAAAAAATGTTGCACACCACCCCTGTTTTTGTCGGAATTCATGCAACTGCATGTGTGCGACAATGCATGGAACCACCTGGGGTTTGGTCGGATCTTCCCTGTTTACAAGATGAACATTTCAAAACATGTACGTGATCTCAGATGGTGGACCACGGCCGACGCGAACGGATATTGTTCGTTCAAATTGAGCTTTGAGCAGGAAAGAAGGGAGAAAGAGAGAGATATCCTCTCTTTTCGGGTGGTCTCGGGTTAAACCTGGTTTGACCCGAATCCGGGTTCAGTGCATCATAGTTTTTTTTTTTTTTTGTTAGCTTGTTAGTACACCTACCATCAGTTTACACTTCACTGTTAGCCACCCCCTCTAGGGAATCGATACTAAGACCTTAGTGTTGAAACGAGGTATCTTTCACTCAGTCTACCACTTGAGTTATGGATCTACGTGTGTGCATCATAGTTGTGTTTGTGTTATTCACATGCACCGACTAAAGTGGGCTACACGATGATATTTAGAGAAATCCGCTCCGATCATCGGATTCTACGGCCCAATTAGGGCTTCCAGCCAGAAATCAGGCAGATCTAAAGCTCAGGTAGGCCATGGATCAAGAACCAATGGAGAAAATTGCTACAATTGTAACATCCCTGAATCCACTATTTGATGGACGTCTTGGATTTGAATTCGATGTGTACAAGTTATGATTTTAAGTGGCCCATCATGTGGATGAATGGTTTGGAAGACTCATTTTGATAGGTTGATCTTGATCCGACGGTTTAGGAGTGTTTGAACAGTCTAAACTTATTATTTATGCATTTACTGTTTTGAAGTGGATGTTTATAATAAGTTCAATTAAGCATTTAGATCTCCTATAGATGTAGATCAAGTCGCTCTTGAGTTCTTTGGTCGTTATGATATAGATGTATAGTCCATTCTTCAAACCATGGACAATTCTATCGAAATTCCCTTGACCTTGCTATTCAGTCTTAAATCATTTAGATTTTCTTTTGTTCAAGGGTAATCCATCTAGTGACCCTAAAATTTTAAGTGGCACTCAAAGACTTCATAACTACTGAGATGAAGATTACTCCTAATGGCCAAATTTGGGCTAGAATGAAGGTGAATGTCTAAATACTCTAGATCTATATTTATACTAAGTTAGGTCTTCATGATAACACCCAAGCATTGAAAAGTATTAGATGTTACACAATGTGTGGTCGATGATTGATTATAGATTAAAAAAAAGCTTGGTAGAGAGAAAAGGTACTAAAAGAAGGATCTAGAAAAGAGAAGAATCTAAAAAGGCTTTTCAACTATTGTTGTTTTACCCTATTTCTTTTCGTTCCTACGAGAGCCAATAAAAAAGGGACATGTGTAATTTTATGAGAGTTACATGGTGTATGTGAAATCTGCAGAGATATTCGAATAGGATTTTGCGGTGATACAGTTGGCATCTATCAAATGATGTCACGTCATTCATAAAGTAATAGTGGCTGAGACGAACATATTGAGTAGGCAAGGAAGCTTGGAGCGATTATCTTACAGGTGGTAAGCTAAGAAGGAAAGACCCAATGAGGTCAGTAGTAGTACTGAAACGATTATAGCAGCCATCATAACATCAGACATATTCAGATAATCAGTTTAAGGCTATAAATATATAGCAAAAGAATTAAATAGAAGAAGGCGTTTCATACCAACCAAACCAAATTTATCGTACAATTATTTGTCATTTACATAGTGTAACCTTTATCTTTATCCACCATTTACATTCCTTAGTGTTATTCATAGCAGTAATCAAGTAGTTGTTAACCTTAGTTGTAATTCGAGTGTATGCTCATATGCTAAATTCAATTTGAGTAACAAGTTCTCTATCTAGAGCGGCGTTTTGCAGTTGTTTTTCGTGACCGACTATAATTTTTTTTTTTTATCGATACTAAAGAGAAGAAAGTCCTTTCGTAGGGAAGTCACCATTTTCAGAGGATGAACACACCATTTAATAATTGCCTGATCATCTTAAACAATACTATGCAAGTGGCTAAATAGATAACTAATCTTATTAGATCTCGGTCATATATGGTCTGTTATGGGTAAAATGAAGCTAAAAAAATATATGAGACAGATGAGTTGAGCAGCCAGACTAGATGACCATGGATTGCTTGAGGGCCAAAAAATCATCCTGACCTTTGGTGTCAGCTACTTTCTAGCTCGGCCTCAGTTGTCACTTTGGCCCTCGGGTACTGACCTCAATCTCAAGGGACGACCTTGACCTTGGAGGTCGGCCTCGACCATAGACCTCGACCTCGGAGGACAGCCTCGGATACCGACCTTGACCTCGGGTACCAACCTCGAGGTCGACCTCGGGTATAGACCTCGACCTCAGGAGAGAAAAAAGAATCCTCTCCGTATATGGGTGGAGTTACCTCTCGAGATCTCCGCTGAAGATCACACTGATCGAGGTAAAGTCGGATATATTCTTAAAGTTAGACTCCGACTCCAATATGTCGCCTCCAGCATATCCAGCAAATCAACTCGGATACGAGACTGCCTCGAAAGCCTATAAATACACCCCCACCATGAAACAAGGTACAACAAATATTTCGATTCTACTACGCCTACTGTGAGTCTATATGCCTGACTTAGGCATCGGAGGGTCCCCGACCATAACCAACGCCCCCAGTGTATTCCCTTGTTCTCCTTTAAATGGCAGGTACTTTGGCTAGCAGGAGGTGAGGCATGATCGACTAGATTTCAGCATCAATGGTTTGACGCGGTCTGTGGGAACGACAGTAAAGCCATCACTTATCGTATCTTCATCTACCCTGCAATGGCTAAAGGGAGGAAGAGGGCCTTGGCCGCCATTGCTACACCAACCCCCGCACTAGAGGAACAACTTGAAAATCTCCAGGAACCGCCTTTGGAACATCATACCGACCATGTTCCAGCGGTGGCCTCAGGTAGGCCTCGCAACAGAGCTGGTCGACTCATCTCCTTGGAAAACCAGGTCGAGACCCTAGCCGGTAACGTAGACTGCATAATGCAAATACTGGAGAGGCAGTAACCGCCTCCCGACCATGAAGCGGAAGCAGTTACAACAACTGAATTATCTCGACCTCCCCATGCACCTCATGACTCATACGTAAAGTAATGACCAGGGTAATACGTTAGGCCTTCATGTGTACAATAGGAATGACCGTGTGGCAGACTTCGACCTACACCACACCTTAGAAAAGAGGAGGCGTGGGAAGGCCCCCAAAAACGTTGCAGAGAGAGAGAGGTCCCATGGGAGGCAGAACTCGAAGAGATCCAGGGCCAGCTCAGTGACTTTCAACAAGCATGTCCAGCCTACGGACCGACCTCCATAGAAGCCATGCTTGAGGAGGCCGAACCATCGTTCATTGATAACATTATGAAGTCTCATCTCCCGTCTAGGTTCCGAATGCCTCAGATCACCCCTTACTCCAGCTCGGGGGACCCAACTAAACACCTTGAATCTTTCAGGGCTTGGATGGAGCTTTACGGTGTGTCTAGCTCCGTAATGTGCCGAGCATTCTTCTTGACTCTATCCGGAGTGGCGCGAAAGTGGTATAGACAATTGAAGTCGAAGTCTATCAATTCTTCGCTCAGTTCAGTAATGCTTTTATACTTAGTTCATCGGTGGGAAAGATAGGAGAAAGTCATCAACTCACCTCTTTACGATCACTGAAAGGATGAGCTATTGAAAGACTATATCATTCACTTCAATGGGGTAGTGTTGCAGGTGGATGACTATTCTGACTAGATAGCTCTGTCCGTGATTATAGTTGACCTTAAATAAGGAAAGTTAATCTTCTCTATTGGTAAGAACCCCTCGAATACCCTCGCAGACCTACTTAATCGAGCTAAAAAATATTCTAATGTCGAGGAGTTCTTTAGTTCACGAAAAGCTACTCGAGAAGGAAACAACTTGGCTAAAGACAAGAAGCAGGGAAGAAGAGGAGTCCTCTACCACTAATGTGAAAAGAAAGGAGGACGACCAAAACCGAGGCCAGCATACCAACCAACATCCAGAAAGTTGTTTCCATCGGTACACTCTCTTGAACACCAAGCCAGAGTAGGTACTTAAGGAAGCTGGACAGAGTAAGAAAACCTTATGACCGAGCTGAACTAGTCAACTAAGCTCGGTAATAAGGCTCATCGGCCAAGTCCGATCTCAACATCATGTACTAAAGGACGTACCAATTAAAAGACATGGAGGGTAAGCTCTTACCTCACCCATAGAACACCGATCATTTAAAAATCTACTACCCATGAGGAACTCTGATGGGTGAAACGACTATGGTTGATTGATCACCTTGGTAGAAGCTACTCGTGTTCGACTATAAGAAACCTCCCTCAGTTAAAGGGAAGAATGTTCTTCCCTTTATTTCAACTGTTTTATCTACCCTTTTTATCTATATGTTCGACTGTGAGTAATCTCCCTTTGTAAAAGGAAAAATGGTGCTCGTGATATTGCTACCATTTGTCCTATACTATTTTACGAATTTTACAAGGAAAGAACTTCCCCAAGTCAGGGGAAGGAAATTTCTTTCAAATTATGACTATCTGAGTTGTACGATCGACCACAAGGACTTCCCCCAATTTAAGGGAAGAAAGTCCTTCTTAGTGCTCGGCTTACTACTACGTCTACTATTTAACGGTCGACCTATTGATTCTACCATGCACGACCTATCACTACATGCTCGACTTCGCGACTAGAAAACTACATGCTCGACTATCGTATATACGAAGTCATCATACATGACCACCCACATGTAAAGGCAACAAAATCGAGGAACATACATGGAGCGAGTCGACTTTCTCATACATTAGTTCAAAAATTACTTCTCGAGCTCATAAAATATAGAGCTCAGAAGTATGGGGGCTACTGTTATGAGTAAAATGAAGTTAACAAATGTATGGGACAGATGAGTCAAGTAGCCAAACTTGATGACCATAGATTGCTTGAGGGCCGAAAAATCATCCCAACCTTTGGTGTCGGCTACTTTCTACCCTGGCCTTTGTTGTTACTTTGGCCCCTCGGGTACCGACCTCAGGTATTGACCTCGGTCTCAAAGGACGATCTTGACTTCGGAGGTCGGCCTCGACCATAGACCTCGACCTCGGATGATGACCTTGGATACCGACCTCGACCTCGGATACCAACCTCGACCTTAGAATAGAAAAAAGAATCCTCTTCGTATACGGGTGAGATTAACTCCCGAGATTTCCGGCGAAGATCACACTAATCGAGGTAAAGTCGAATATATTCTTGAAGTTAAAGTCCAACTCCAATATGACACCTCCAACATATCTAGCAAATCAACTCGGATATGAGACTGCCAAACCCGACATGAAACAAGGTATATCAAATATTTTGATTCTCCTACATCCATTGTGAATCTATATATCTAACTTAAGCATCGAAGGTTCCCAGGCTTAACCGACACCCTCTGTATATTCTCTTATTTTCCATTAAATTATAGGTACTCTGACTAGCTGGAGATGAGGCAGTATTGACCATGTTTAAACATTACATGATCGATTTACTAAGTATGAGACCATTTTACCGCTTGGGCTGTCCACTTTGAATTGAGCTACATGTTCTATTTTACACGGCCGCAATAATCACGTGACCCATATTGAAATAACATCAATCGGCACCACAAGCTATTATTAGTGTTTTCCCTTCTTCCATGTCCATGTGACCTTATGGACAGCTTGGATGGCAAATAAACATTAGAGTGGGCCCTACCGTGATTTTAATGGTATGCGTTTAATCACCACCGTTTTTCTATGATACGGCACACTTGAGATTTATATCTGGCTTTTTTAGACCATCCCCTAAAATGAGCCGGAAAAACGGATGGACGGCATGGATATACAACACATATAGATGCAGGCCCACAGCCAGGACCTCAGCTAATTCGCGCCCCACGTGGTACTGGAGGGATCGCTCCCTAATCCGAGTGTGGCCTCAACTGTCTTCACGTGTATGTCACGTGGTATATATTTAATAGTTAGCGGATTGCGTCCGACCCTCGGACAAAAATCCGTCCGGACTCCATTGCGGCCCACCGTGATGTATTTGTTTATCTACACGGTCCATTCATTTTGTCAGATCATTTCAAGGTATGAGGTCAACAAATAGCAGATCTAGCGCTCAAGTGGACCACACCAAATAGTGAGCTTGGGTTGCATTAAATGCACATAGCATTGAATGCAAGAGTCATTTTCGGTGGGGTCCACTGAGCGTTGGATATGCCTCCTTTTGTGGTTCATACCTTGAAATGATCTAAAAAAATAATAGATGGACGGCGTGGATAAACAAATACATCATGGTGGGCCCTACGGAAGCCCTTATATAGACGGATTATTGTCCCGGATGTGATAGTATGCAATCCGGACAGATGGTGTGAGGCATGTGTTTGCTTTCTTGTTTCTGAAGAAAATGTCTATCTACCAAACGTATGATAACAACTTCTATGACACGGATGTCATGTTAAAGCAATACAGAGTAAAGAGAATATTCTAAAATGGACCTAGAAGCCTTTTCAGGAAGTTTCTGTGCTGGTATGTTAAGTTGGGCTCACTGTGATGTTTGTCAGAAATCCACTCTCTCCATCTGTTTTTCCGGATCATTTTAGGACAGGAGATCAAAAATCAGATGGATTCATAACTCAATGCGTCCATACGAGAGGAAACGGTGGGAATTTAGTGACCACCGTTGAAAATTTTGTATGCCCACAAAAGTTTCATATCAGGCTAAGTTTTTTGATCCTCACTTCGTCCCAGTGGAAATGACCTTATAAACGGGTTGGATGGCATATAAACATAAAGGTGGAGCCCACGAAGATTTCAACGGTAGAAAACTGTTTTCCTAGTTTTCCTTTTGTATGGACGCCTTGAGTTTTGAGTCTACCTGATTTTTATTATATTATACTAAAATGATCCGAAAAAACAGATGGACGGAGTTGATTTCTCACAAACATCATGGTGGCCTCCACCTAGTATACTGAGTTACTCAGTACGCTGCTCGCCGTGATTTATACATTCCATCCAATCCTTACATTCATTTTAACGATAGGGCGTGTTTGGGCAGTGGGATAAGGTGGGATGAGATTCATCTGGTCCTGTGCTAATTCCATTCCACGTTTAGGAAGAATGGAAAAGCTTGGAATTATATTAGATGGAATTGCATTGGTTCTGTGCCAATATCACTCAATGTTAGCAAGTTGTGTAGGTCCCACCATGATGTGTGAGCTATATCCACACTGTCCACCATTTTTTGAGATTATTTTAGAGCATGGGTCAAAAA